>PVJH01023172.1:0-35288 GCA_004026705.1 Nesogale talazaci | reverse complement strand
AACCCCTACACCAACCATTTCCATCCTTTACACACTGAGAGATATCAAGATGACAACTTAAAAATGGATTGTCATGGCTCTAAAGCACTTGATATTCAAAGAACTGCTTTCTCTACTGCTTGAAGTCAGTCGTTTAAAATGAATGTGCTGCATTCTGCATTGAAATCCCTCAGTGGCATGAATGCCAAGCTGATTTCAGAGTGCTTACTGCGTTGAATGCGACAAAATCCACCCTCAAGGAGTCTCTTTGTTCTGACTTGGGCACCTGTTGCTTGCCAACCACTGCAGAGACCATGCTCCAACGTGCCCTTCAAAGCCTGCCTTATTCTTCCCTCTTCAGGAGCACGGGCCCTCCTCTCCAGGGCCATCATGCCCCAGCTGCTCATCGTCTCTCCCACAGAGAAGGGGGCCTCTGCTCCTCTTCTTGCCGCACAGCAGGGCTCCCCACAACTCCAGTGATGGGATCCAAATGTTTCCCAAACGATTCCCAGGCGTTGTAACCCAGCTCACTGACTTCATCTTTGCCTGGCACACAACATAAAGTGTTCCTTCACCATGCCCAGTTGATCCTGCTTTCGTCCAGTTCAACTGATCTGTTGCCAAAATGATGTCTTTTAAGAAAGATCATTTTCTTGAGGGCTCTGACAGCTCTTATAACAATCCATGCGTCAATTGTAGCAAGCACGTGTACAGATGCTGCCATCACTATTGCCTAGATATTTACTTTTTATCCCCCCGACTCCCCATGACCCCTTAAAAATCATCAAATTATTATTGTCCTAACTTATGCTGCATCAACTTATTTTCAGAAAATTGATCTTGGTAGAATCCACTGTCTTTCGGTCTTTAAATATGCCAATGATACCTATTTTAGAGCCTTGATTCACAGACTTTGTATCTACTATCCTCTGCCTAGATTTTTCTTTTGGTTTATGAAATATGATTTTAAAAGTTGGATTGACATAAAATTCACATATCAAACAATTTCATAGTTCAATCACATTCAGAACATCTGTGCAATCATTACCACAATCCAGTTCAGAACATCTCCTCAGTGCCCCCCAACCTCTCTTGCCATGACCCTAGGTAACTATTCATTTGGTTGCTGTCTCTTACCTATTCTGGATTACAGAAAATTATGTAAAACCGAACAACAACAAAATGGCAAAACAAAATGGGGAAAAATCTCAATCAAAAAGAGGTGAAAACAGAAACAACTTTAAAATAAGTCAAGAACTAATTTTTCTTCTAGTGAGAACTCAAAATGCATTCATCTGTCTATAGTTTCTATGTCTCTAGTTCATTCTAGAGGCATCATTTTCATATTATTGGAGTACATCAAAAATCATCCCCATGAGGCACAAGGAAATTCACCAGATAGAATCATTACTGTAGCCAGTGGTGTAGAATGGAAACACTGGAGAGAAAGCGGGGAGTCCTGGTGATTTGGTGAGTTGTGTGTTCATCAATCAACTCAATGGCAGTAAATTAGTTGTTTTGCTATTGCTGTTGAGAAAGGGGGTGTAGACCTGTGCGAGGCAGTTTTTAAAAACACCTTTGCCTTGATCACTTTACCCTTTGTCACTTTAGGTGCTGTGAGCTTGATCCAACTCACAACAACCTTGTGTGACCCGGTACAGCGTCCTCATCACTTTCATGCTTACGGCCATCTTTGCAGCCACTGTGTCAATTCATCTCGTTGAGTTTTCCACTTTTTCAGGGACCCTCTCTTTTACCCCAGCCATTCTGTCTTTATCTGGCACTGTGGTCTTTCCTGATAGTGTGTACAAATGAGATGAACTCTCTCTCACCAACCTTCTCTTCTAAAAAGTATTCTGGCTGCTCTTCTGCAACAAGTGTGTTTTTGCTCTTTTCGGAATGATCTTCACCAACACTCGACTGTTCTGCTGTCTCCCTTATTCATTGTCTGAGTTTCACAGGAAGATGAGGCAATCAAAGATACCTTACTCTTCAGTGTCATACTGTGGTGACTTGTGTGTTGCTGTCCTTCTAAAATCTGTGCCACCGGTGTTTTAAAGACCAGGAAGGACACACAAGGTGAGGAGGTTACAATGGAGCATTTTGATGAAAAAGAAAGAACAGGTAGTTCACTGCAAGGGATTGGCTGCTGAAAATCTCAAGAAGAACAATACCCTCTGCTTCTTTAAAGCTAACACAGAGGAGCAATTTCATTTATGGGTGTGGCGCCACTGCTTAAGTGTGTGCCCAGGTGGATGTGCTGAAGTTTTCCATCTACAGGTGCAGAGACCATCAGAAAGCATATCTTTTCTACATCTGATAACCGTGTGGTCCGCTGTTCAAGACTACCCTGGAGCACAATAAATGCAGAAATTAAGAGGAATTATCCTTTACATTTTCAACAGAAATTATATAGGGTAGTACTAAATCTGTTGACTCTTAATCTTTGGGTGTGTATTCTTTCTGCCCTTGGGAGTTTTCGCTTTTTAGAAATTTGTTTGTATGGAATGCTATGAAAAGACTGGTTTGAGATGGATTGAAAAAACAAAACAGAACTGAAGGGTCAGCTCAGAAACTTTTGAGAAGTGTTGCTCTAAAACTTCCTATTAGGAACTGGAAAATTATTATTTTTTCCAATTTCTCTCACAAAATAGAAATCATCCCACGGTATGTGAATCTCAGATTTGATAATGCTGACTATGGAAATGAAACAAATTAAATTGCTGATCTTTCCCAGAGGGCACAAGAACAAAGAGTACCAGATGGAGAGCATGTTTCAACCCAAAGGGTCTAGAAACAAAGAGTACCAGGTGTCCCCGGGCAGAGAGGTCGGTCGTACCAACACTGTAGACAGCACCCGAGGAAGCTGGTTTCCCATCCTGTGGTTCATTACGTACAGGGTTAGGGGTTGGCTTCAACAGACAAACACCACTCTTGCAACTCTTCCAGTCCAAGCCCTGCCTCTTTGGGTCACCAGCCACATGGCGAGAGCCTTGTCTTCCTCACATGGATTCCCCTGCTAAACACGCCCTTCTCACAAAAGTGCCTGCAGGCTGGGACATTACTCCAGAGACTAAGAATGAGGTGGTTTTCTACAGCAATGGGAAGATGGCTGGTTCCTTTCTGCTCTTCGAGTAATTTTGAAAACAATAGTCTTTTCATTAAAGTAAAAGCAAATTTAAAGGAATGCTCATGCTGATATACTTGGTTCTGCCTTTCCTGGTATAGCTCATTCTTTACTGAAATGTCTCAAAAGAAAACTAACATCCCTGAACCCTTGCACAGCAAGGAAAAGGACCCTAGAGAAGTACAGAAAGAAAATATTCGACCCTCTACTGGACCTTCCCTAATTCTTTAAAACTTCTGTTCTGAATGCTGAAGACTAACCCTTGACAGGAGTAACATTCCCGGCTTTCTCTTTCTCGTGATTTGGAACTGCTGACCACCGGTTAGCAGCCCAGAGTGTAACCACTCTGTCCACGAAGCTCCTGGCTTGTGCACATAAGCAACTTCAGTGGCCGGACCTCTCAAGCCCTGTATTGTCAGTCCCCTGCCCTGCGTGGAGGCCTAGCATCCCTTGGGGCTGCCTGACAAGAAAACCTTTAGCCGTTGGATAGAGATTGGGGGATGAAAGGGAAACAAGGAAAGACTGCAGTTATTAAGACCTGAGACCTGTGATCTGAGGCACAAGAAAACAAAACACTGCGTAGTTGAGGATCAGATCACCGTGATACATCAGGTCTTTGGTGGCTGGTTTTCAGAAGTCAATCACCCGTCCTTTCTTCCTACTCCTAAGTTTGGAAGCTCCATTGCAACCTGTGCATTATCATTGCAAATGGCAGGCAGGCAGTTATTGCCTTCTCATGAGACACTCTGGCTAGGAATCTGATCTCTCTCTCTCTCTCTCTCTCTCTCTCTCACACACACACACACACACACACACACACACACACACACGAGGCAAAACTGTAACTCATAGTGAACTATGTGTAAGAGAAAGTGTCGTTAAAGAACAAAGATCAGGCATGTACCCAAGCCACACCATGGCATTAGCCACTGCATTATATGTACATAGATAAGGAAGACCAGAGAAGGATGGATGCTTTCAAATTATGGCTTTGGTAAAGAATACTGAATCTGCCATGAACTTCCTAAAGAAGGACTATCTCCAGTTTTGGTAGAAGCACAGCTGGGATGCTGCTCAGAAAGGCGGATGGCAACACTCAGTCTCGGGTCAGTCTCTAGAAGGGCAACAAGCATGTTAAATAGCAGACCCGGGGAAAAGAAGGGAGCACTTCAGTAGGTGGATGGACACAGTGGCTGTAAAAATGGGTGCAGACATAAGGAAGATAGGCAGGAAAGACTAATGGAACTTCAAAATTTAAAAGACTGTAATTCTTTCAATAAAAGACGCTCAAATTTTATTGGCTAGTTTCCTTGCTTATCAGGGCACAGGTCAGCCTTCTGAGCCCTCCCATGGCTGCTTCTGAGCTCTGGGACCCTCCAAAGGAAGTCAACTATCTACAAAATAAGCTGCATTCAGCAGGACTAGATGTCGAAATATCTGGGGCAGGCCACATTCAGACTTTCTAGGAGCCACAGAGAAGAATTCAGGTACTCAGTAGTTCCCCCAACTCCTATTATATCCTTCCACACTCAACATAGAAGGGGCTAGCCCTCCCCACCCCAATAAAGTTGCACACAATTTTTCTCAATAGGTGAGCATCAAGCAATTTGCTCTGAATTGGTGTGCCTGGTGGCGTCACCTGGGAAGGTCCTCTCAGGTCACAGTAAAAGCAGTTTCACTTGAACCTCGTTTTTTTTTGTGATGGATGATTTAAGAAAACAGCATGTGGCTATGATATTTTATTTCTTCCCAGGAAATGCTACAGAAATGGTTGCTTACAAGCACAGCACTATAGAAAAAATTCAAGGGTGCGAATGGTTTTCTCTTTTCAAAAAAGGTGAAATATCAGAAAATGGCATCCATCACTTCCTAAATGGATGACAGTGTCGACAAATTTCCTAAACTTGCGATCAAAGACCAAAGACAGATCAGTGGAAAAGCATCGAGGCTAGCTTTCAATGGGAATTTTAATGGAAGATTTGGGAATGCTGCAAAATTTGTGCCTCGGGTTCTGACTGACCAGGAAAAGGAGCAACAAGTGGGAACATGCCCTGCTTTGAAAGAACAGCTCTGAAGTGACGCAGGCTTTTTATTTTTTAATCAAGGTCATTATTGGGGATGAGATGTGGTGCTATTCTTATTACCCTGACCCAAACAGTCAGTCAGTGGACGATGTCATTGTCACCTCACCCCCCCAAAAAGCTTGTCATTGAACTGAAAGCCCAAGGCGATGCTCATTTTGGTTTGGTTTGGTTTTATGTCAGGGGGATAGCGCATTTAGAGTTCATTCAACTGGTCAGACTGTTAATCAAACTTCCTATCTAAAAAGATTGCATGAGTGCTGACAAAAATGGCTTGATTCGTGGCAGGTGGGGAGGTAGGGGAAATGGGCATAGAGGGACTCTGGTTTTGTCACCATGACAATGCACCTGCTCAAGCAAAAAAAAAAAAAAAGAATAATTCTCTTACTCCATGTACCTTACTCACCTTTTTATTCCAAGAATGAAGAGGGTTATGAAAGGACAGCAATTGGACAACATAGAAGAGGTGAAGAAGAAGAAAAAAAGGCAGGTGCTATCAGCTATCCAAACAGATGAATTTTAAAAATGCATCAAAAAATGGAATTGTAGATTTGACAAGGTATGAAGTGTAATGGAGAGTACTTAAGGGTGGGATGGAGCATAGTGATTGAGTGCAGGACTGCAGCACAGTGGGTTGGCAGTTCAAATCTAGCAGCAGCTCTCCAGGAGCAAGGCTGGGCCTTCTACTCCCATCAGAGGGCAGTGATGGGCCCCCCCAAATTAATAAGGGTGTTTTGTTTTTAAAAATTAAATATAAAGGCAGTGATGCCCAAAAAACAAAAACAAAAAATATTAAATATATATAATATATATCTGAGCAGAAATTTACTGTTTGATAGGGAGTATCCCCTGTAGACAGAAGGTCAAAGAACCATGGAAAACATATTGAACGTAGTGATTCGATGGATGCATGTACAGATTGTGATCAGAATTGTATGAGCTCCCAATAAAGTGATTAAAAAAAAAAGGCAGTGATTAGGTAGCAAAAGTTAATAGAAAAGAGTTTCATTTGCTAAAGTGTTGTGATGCAGACAGGTCAATAGTTTAAGGGCAGAGATGACAAGAACATCAAGGCTGTTCATCAGATGGGGCACATCATTATGACCAGAAAAGATTTACATGGAAAAAATTTCAAAGATTATATGTGCTCAGGTTCTCTCCCCCCACCACCCCCAAACCTCCCTGAAGCTTCTACTTACAAGGGATCACTAACTGTCTCAGTAGTAACAACTGTCGGGCACTTGTGATAGACCCCAGTTTTTCTGATAGGAGGTACAATCTACTTCAAGAACAAGGTTCCTTTACCTCACTGACAAATGGGAAGGTTCCCAACAGAGGTAACTATTTCCAGGTACATGTAAGGTCCTAATTCGAGACCTGTCACACTCATTGACCACCCCTACGGAGTCATTTCTGACTCTACAGTTCAGAACAGGAGGGTTTCCATGGCTGTGATCTTTATGGAAGCAGACTGTCACATCTTGCTCCAGGGAATGAGTGAGCAGGCAAGTGACCTACCACTGTGCCACCAAGGCTCCTTAGACCTGGAACACCCAGTTATGTAAGCCATTCCTGCCCAGGAAAAATTCAGGTAACTGTCAGTGTCACACTGCCGAAGAACCTGGGGTAGGTGGGTGGGAAGAAAGTAAGGTGTTATCAGCAAGAAGCTTGGTCCAGAAACCATCAACCTGCATACCAGTTACTGCTTCACAAGTGAGGAGTAAGAAAGGGAGGGATAAAGAGCGTTGGATGGGTGGAGGGAACCACACATGTGGGTGATTTAATAGGATATTGTTCTTGATTTCATGTCTGGAGATGGACTATGTAAATATATACAGTGTGTTTCTTTAAAAATGAACAAACCCCAAACCCTCCAGATGGCTTGGACTAAGACTTTAAAAAAGTAAAAGTAAAAGTAAAACTAAAATGGTCTCTGAGTCTTTAGTGACAGGTCCATTTCAAACAAAACGAACGAGTGGGAAGTAGCAGTCTTAAAACAGACAGGCTCAGCTTAGCATGCCAGTTCGGAACATGAGCTTGGGAATGAAGCACTCCTGAATTTCCACCTCTGTCGGATGAAATCAGGACTTTTTCACAATTTTACTGACTTTGAAGCAAATATTAGTAGCCAGTTGCCAGCATGCGGTGTGAAAGTCAGAAGTTAGACCTTCTCCCTAAAGGCTCCAGCTACCATGCCCTTGCCTTGCACAAAAGACAGGGCTAACTTCCCTGCTGTTTGAACAAGGGGTCACTCCCCCTGAAAGGGATAGCTAACGTCTCTCCCATAAAGGCAATCGCAGCATCGGAAACTTGTCACGTCTTGTCACATGGGGACCCACACCTCCCCTTCCTATAACATGGATCTCTTAGCACAACCCTTTCCTGTGACATGTGTCCTGACCTGTCGTTAGGGCCCTTGCATGGCTCCAAAGGGTATATAAGGCTTGGGCACAATAAAGCTCTCTTTCCTGTCCGTCATTGCAGGGTGCTCTGGCCTCCTCTCCCTCATGTAATCCCTTCCCCCACTCACTCTCTCTCCACGTGGGCCACCAGACAGGCTGAGGTGAGCATGCTACCATGAAATGTGTCTGACTCTTATTATTTCTCTCTTTCTCATGCTCTCTATAACTTTACTGTAATAATTAACAATTATCGCTGTACAACTGCACTTATTGAACCCATGATGATCGGGGGCTAGCTTCCTCTGATACATCCCAGATTGAATTTTAGCAAGTTTCATTGCCTAACATGTAAAACAAAGGTACCGCCAGTCACTACGAAAAGCTATTCTGAGGATTACGAGACAATCCGGGGGCTGAGCCCTGGTGATCTAGTGGTTGTGTGTGGGACTGCAGCCCACAGGGTTGACGGTTCAAATCCAGCAGCAGCAATTCAGGAGCAAAGCTGGGCTTCCTACTCCCACAGGGCAGTGATCTCACACACACACACACACACACACACACACACACACACAAACACACAGAGAGCAATCCCTTTTTTAGATGTACATCAGTGGTCTTGGTAGAGCTTTGCTGGTTTCTCAGTTAAATCAAGACATACCGGGATGGAAAGGTTCCCGTCCACCCACTCACCCACATTTTAATTCCTTTCTCGAGGTTTTCTGAGTTTGGGGCGTCATTGGAGTTCTGCACGCTCCGCCACAATTACGCTCAGCACTTCTTGTTATTAGTCATCAGACTTCCCATCCTGGTCTCCACCCACTCACAAGGCAACTCAGCTTGCCACAGCATAGCCGCTACTTGCGCAAGCTTCCCACTCTACAGCTTTCTGCATCCGCCCCCTTTATCACCTACCTCAGTTTTTAGCAGCAAAGCTCCTTCCTTTATTTTTCTGAGTCATGGTAGTGTAAGAGTTTGAGTTCGGTTACGAGGCGCATAGTTGAAAGTTCGAAACCACCAGCAACTTTAAGGGTTTTCTACTCCAGTAAACCCGGAAATCCGGGCTGAGCCCCAGCGACATAGTGGTTGTGTGCAGGACTGCGGCACACTGGGATGGAGGTTCAATTCCAGCAAGGGCTCCACAGGAGCAAAGGCTGGCCTCCTATTCCCACCACCAGAGGGCAGTGATGCCAAAAACAAAACAAAACCCGGAAATCAACGGGTGGTTGCTATCAGTCAGCATTGACTGGGTAGCAGGAGTTTGGCATTAACCAATACCTTATTATTGTGGGCTTCATTAACAAAACAACCACCTGCAGTCGATTCTGACTGTTGTAACCCTGTTAAGACAAGAATTCAACTACTCCCTCAGGTTTCCAGGGTTTTACATATTTTCTCTTAACCTTTTTCCATGAATTGGATATAAATTGGTTTTCAGAGCACACTGGTTTTCAACAATTTATAATTTACTGTTTTATGACACTGATCGTTATTTCCACAATATAATAGCATTCTTCCTATTCCCTCCCTGTGTTTCCTGTTTCCATGTATCCTTTTTCCTGAGATCTTCTAGCATGTGGAGCTTTATCTGTGAGTCCAGGCTGTCCTCTCGATTGTTGGGGAGCTTGCTCTAATGGGGGGCAGAACCCCCTGGTGTTCTGGTTTACCACGTTGCCACCAGGGTGCGTGAGACACAGCAACCCTACTGCCGAGTGAGACACTGCCGGGACCTCAGCCATCCTCCTCACAATTCTCTTGGGTCCGTACCCATGGTGACAGCTGCTAGGTCAATCGAAGCCGTCAAGGACCTTCCTCTCCTCTTGTTTTCTGCCTTTCTGCTTTACCTGACACAATGTCCTTTTCCAGGAACTTGTCTATCCTGATGTCCAAGGTACAGGAGACAAAGGCTTGCCATTCTTGCTTCTAACGAGCCCCATACCTAGACTTCCGCCAAGACAGACCTGTTGGCTCTTTTGGCATCTGTGGTATTTTCATTACTCTTTGCCAGCACTATCATTCACACTCACTGATTCTAATTAGGTCTTCCTGATTCAATGTTCAACTTTCACATCCATATGAGATGATTAAAAAAGCCATGGCATAGGCCAGACACACCTGAGTCCTCAAAATAACATACTTTCTATTTTTTTTCACGTCCATATTTATTGAGCATTGTTGACAATTCCAAGATGATGGAAACAACTTCCTTCCCTATCAGCTAATCAAATGATAAATGACTATCAATTTTTATACATTTACAAGCCTCTGGCCCTTATGGTTGTGTTTGTTAGGTATCACCGACTGGGCTCCAAGGCAACGTGACCCCACGTACAACAGAAAGCAACAATGAGCAGTCCTGCGATACCTGCACAAGGGTGGTTCTTACGGAAGCCAGTGGTCAGTCCATCTTACCAAGTGTCTTTGATTTACCAAGCGTGATGTCATTGCCAGAGTATGTGAGATGAACTTTGACTGTCCTTGCTTTTAAGGAGAACTCTGACTGTACTTCCTCCAAGAAAGATTTGCTTCTTCTTCTGGAAATCCAATGTACTTTCTATCTTCTTCACCAGAACCACAATGCAAATGCATTCATTCTTCTTGGTCTTCACCCTTTCTTTCTTTCTTTTTTTTTTTTTTGTGGGCATCACTGCCTCTGGCGGTCGTGGGCGCTACCCAGCCGCCGCTGGATTTGAACCACCAAGCCTGCGGGGCCTGCGGGCTGCAGTTCTGCACTCAACCACTTACGCCACCGGGGCTCAGCCCCACCCTTGCTTTCTTATTTAGCAGATTTACTCAATGCAATGTGTCACCTGCTGCTTTTATGAGCGTTGTTGGTGGGTAAGCAAGAAGGAATCCTTAACACCGCCAATCTTGTCTCTGTAGATCATGCTGTTAACTCTGGTCCAGTTGTGAGCATTTTGACCTTCTTGACATTGAGCTGCACTTCATTCTGAAGGCTGTGGTCCTGATTATTCATCAGCAAGAGCTCCAAGTCTTCTTTTCAGGAAGCAAGTTTGTGTCATCTGCCTATCATTGGCTGCTGATAAAAAACTTTCCTCCAATCCTGATACTGAATTCTTCTTCATATATGACATTTACTCTGATCATTTACTCAGCAATCAGACTAAATAGGATGACAGGACACAATCCTGATGACATTTGTCCTGTTTTTAAACGTTTCAAGAGTCCCTTTTTCTGTTTGTACGACTGCCTTTTGATTTATATACAGGTTCTACATGAGCACAATTAAGTGATTTTCCACTTTTCTCAAGGCTATGAAGAGTTTGTTGTAAATCACAAAGCTTGAACACTTTGACATAGTCAATAAAACACAGCAAACATCGTTCTGATAGTCTGTTCACTAAAAAGTCTATGTTTGGTTGCCTGAAGTTGAGCCATGAGTGTGAGTTCAGTTCCATGTTTGAAAGCTGTATAAAGGCTGTGGTCTATTAACTCTTTAATAAGACCATCACACCCACCTCCCAAGGAGTGCCTGGTGGGTGGGGGAAGAGTAGGGCGGAGAGAGAACCGTGCTTGGGTAAATTCTGCCACCAAGTACATTCAGTCTTATGCTACTAATTGTACCTTGAAGCAGCAATGTGATACAGCTTTGAAAGAAGCAATCCACGTGCTAAGTGTAATGCAGAAGCCAATGCAAGAAAGGGGAGGACTACATAGATACATAGAAATAAAATGTGTTGAGTGTAAAACTGATGATATTCTATAAATCTTCACCTAATTAAAAAACTGCTTAAAGAAAAACAAAGAATGGAGGAATGCTTTGCTGAGTTTTCTACCAAAGACTTTGCTTTGGAGAAAATGGACAAGGTAACTTTCACTACTACTAGTCAATAAAAATTTCACAAAATTAGCCTTTATGCTTCAAATATTTTAGCTTATTATTTACAAAAGGGCAGAGATGGTAGAATGGTAGAGTATTCACTTTCCACATGGATTACAACACAGTATAAAGAAAATAGAAATACGCACAGTGAGGCCAGTAGGATACTTCATGATAAATAGAGAAAGGATTGAAGTTGTCGAGGTTTTCATCCTACTTGGATTCCCCATCAAGGCTCAAAGGAGAAGCAATCGAGAAATCCAATGATGTATCACATTGGACACATCTGCTGCAAAAGAACTGCTCAAAGTTTTGAAGATCACGATGTCACTTTGAGGGCTAAGGTACACCTGGATCCATGCAAAACTTGGACAATTAATAAGGAAGACTGCAGAAGAATTATGATATTTGCAACGAATTTTGGAAGTACCAAGAGAACAAATGAGTCAGTCTTGGAAGAAGTACAACCAGAATGCTCCGTAACAGTGAGGGTGGTGAGAATTCATCTCACGGACATTGAACATGCTATCAGGAGCCTTGTACCTGGGAAAGGACATCATGCTTGGAAAAGTCCAGGGTATGAAAAAAAAGGACCTTTCATGTGGTGGTTTGGCACAGTGGCTGCAACAATGAGCTCAAATAGCAACTGTGAAGCTGACATGGTGGGGGGAGGGGTCACACTATTAGTCAGAACCTACCAATGTCACCTAACAACAGATACGTAGTGGTTCTTTGTTCCCCTGGCTCCTATTATATCCTTCCAAAGTTGCAGGTCTTATAACATGAAGTGATATCCTGAATGATGCATTTCATAACATAGCTTGGTTGCTTTTAAGTACTATTGAGTCAACTCTGAAGTAGAGCACCTTTCTTCTAAGACACTGTTAGGCGGAATCAGCCCCCTAACACTTGAGCCCTTCAACAATTCCCAGCAACTCCATGATACTCTTTCTTCAGTTTTGGTTCATACATAAAGGGTCTGTGCAAAGTGTCTGCCTAGTTTGCATCTGGCTGGAAGTCCCAGGATGTCACACTAAATTCTTGACTAATGTTTCCCCAGCAGTGCCGGCCTTTGGATCTTGGCACCTGCTTGGCCCCAGCATGCCCAAGGGAAGGGGTAGATGCCATAAGAACGGTAGGAAGTGGGCGGGGCCGGGAGAGAGGGGGATAGGGAACTAGAACCCTTCTGCTTTGCTAATGTGGGGTGCATTCACTTCACAGAAAAGGCCTGGAGCCAGAATCCACCACCACGTTCCAAAGCAGAAAAGCAAGCCTTCAGCTTAATGGAAATAAAGTGGCAGCATTGCCGGACAACTCCCTACGTCCGCCTCAGCTTGGCAGCCAATGAAAAGGCCATGCAACATCAGCCCCATTCCGACTCCCATTAAGATCTGGAGCCAACATGGTGACCTCTAAACACCCAGCTCTTCCCAGTTGTCGGGAAAGCAAGAATCAAGTAACACATGCAAGCCACTGCGCATAGCAATCATGAGAAACAACTGGGGCTGAAAGCAAACAGTTATTCTTCCATGCTTCCCTAACGCGGTGGAGTTTAAATCATTCACAAAAATAGCCAAGAGTCTTCGTGGCGAGTTAAAATTAAACACCATTAAAACTTGTTTTAGGAAAGCTATTTCTCACTCGTATCTTATAATTATGTTCTATGTTCATGCATGTTTATTTATACATTAATCTACGATCTCCCTGTCTCGTTTTTTATTAAAAGATTGTGAAAAGAGTAAGCAACAGCTGTGTTACAGATGCTGGCGGATGGAAGTTTTAGATACTTCATCCTCTAAGGAACTTTGTATGCACCCTATTCCCCAGGGGGCTGAAAGCTCTGGGACCCACTTTTGGTTCACAGAAAGCTTCCTGCATTACTTGGAACTAACCTGTCATCTCTTTTAAAGTTTAAGAGATTTGCAAATGAGTGTTCCTGCCCTCAAAAAACTAAATAGGTTCTTTCAAAAATGACTTACAATTGTGGATACACTATAATCATGCATTGGTCTTTTACTGATGAATAAAAGATAGATTAAGAAGTCCTAAGTGATATCTCCTCTGGCATTTATAGCCATTTATTTTTTCCTTGCCAAAGTCCAAGGTGAAACTACTACTTTATAACCAGTGGCCTTACACAAGTTGTACTTATATCATCAAGCCCTTTTATCTGTTAAGACAGGCGTTTACAGTTGGCCCTTCAAATCCTCCAGCTCTGTGTATGTGGTTTCAACCAATACCAAACCCATGACCATCGAGTTCATGCCAACACACAGTGGCCCTACACGATTGCCCAGGCCTTCTTCGGGGGTTCCATGACCATCTTCTCTTTCTCCCATGACATGGTTAGTGGGCTTGAATGTCCAACTCTATGCCTAATTCCTAATCAGTGGCAGATTAAAAAACCTTCAGTGAATGAGCTGGGGGAAAAGCGATTAAGTAACCAACACAATCTGTCAAAAGCCAAGAGACAGTACAAAGTGCAATGTAGCTAGCATTTGCATGGTGTTTCACAAGTAATCTTGAGATGATTTTTCAGTGTACAGACACGTGTGCATATTATGCAAATTCTACACCATTTTGTTTAATTTATTTCTTTTCTTATTACTATTACTACTATTATTGACTACATGAAGGTTTACAGAGCCTGTTATGTGCTGCCACACTCAACGTTTCATGCATATTCCTATTCAACTCAGAACTTTCTTTTATTTTCTTTCAATGATTTTATTGGCTCTTACAGCTCTTATAACATTCAATGCACCATATATTTATTTCTATAAGCACTTGTGCAGAATCAGTCCTTAAGGAGGACTGTTTGTTGTCAGTCGGCTCCAATCTATGACAACAGAATGAAACACTGCCTGGCCATGCTCCACATTCAAGACTGTCCTTAATGTTTGAGCCCACTGTTGCAGTCACTGTGTGTCAATTCCTCTTGTCGAAGGGCTGCGTCTTTCTCACTACCACTTCCCTTTACCAGGCAAGGGGTCCAAGATCCGTTCTGCGTGGCCAGCAGGTCAACGTCACTGCTACTCCTCCTGTAAGCAGTTACAGTCTCAGAGGCCACAGGGGTCACGAGGAGTCAGCACTGACTCAGTGGAAGGGAGTTTGGTTTGATTGGGTTTTTCTCTTTGCCAAGCATGATATCCTTTCCTATCTTTCCTAGAAGCATGTACAAAATACGTGAGACTTGCTATCCTTTCCCCTAAATGATGCTGGGCTACCACTGCTGACCTGTCAGAAAGGGATCACACTAGAAGGTCCCAATAGGCTGGAAGGAAAGTGTGGATGTTATAGAGGCAACACTTTTTATAGTCACCAGACAGAAAACTGGTGACATTCCAGTATGATGGTCCTTAGTCATCCTTTGGACTTGAACATACTCTGTGGGATCAACTTTCAGACGGACAATAGACAAGTCTTCAGGGTGAACAATAACACCAGGGAGCTCTGTGCCCTTTAAGACAATCAGCAAAAGGAGAGCAAAACAGCAGCATTTTCCAAGGGCTGTAGTTCAGAGGGCTGGAAGGGACAGGAAAGAATGAATGGAAATAATAAACCTAGAGGAAGTGAGAGGTTGTTCTATCAAAGAGATTGTGCAGCCAATTTTATTTTTCAAAATAAAAAGTTATGGGGTTTGGATTTTTTGTTTGTTTCCATCGTTAGCTACCATAAAATTGGCCCTCAATTCACAGCAATTCTATATTGATCTGGATCAGCCTACTTTGATCCGGACCATGTTGACTTGCTGATTTTTGAAAGTACATCTTCAAGCCTTTTTTTCTCAGGGTACTTTAATCTAGAGGCCCCATGAAGACCTGTTCATCACCACAGCATTACAAGTTCTTCTGAGATGAGAGGTGGCTGAGCTTGAGGTGCGCTTGGTGGGAAACAAGCCCAGTTTCTGGTATGAAAGGTTAAGAATCCCACCAGAGAACCACTGTTGCTCTCTAGGTTTAAAAAAAAAAAAAGTCATTTGCAGACAGTGTAAAACTTTATGGCTTCTAGTATGAAATACTAGAATAATGAGATAACTCAAATATAAGGAATCAAGTAGTAATAAAAACTGGGGAGACAATGTACATTTACATTTTTAAAATATAAAGATAACAAAACTGGGGGGGAAATGTAATGGATTTTAATGGAAAAAACTGGGGAGGGGGATGCTATTATTATCCACTGTAGAGACCCTACTTATTTAATAATTTGAGGTTTAACTCATCTCTTTCTACCCTGTGATTTCCATACTTGTTTCCATTTCTCTTTTTTCCTAGCCTTTCCAGACTTCTGATCTTTGTCTTTGGGAAATGCTGCCCTTCCTATACTGAATGGGTAATTGCACACACCCAGTGTTACCATTGATCTTATATTGTTTGACTGAAAACTGGGTCACTGAGAATTTTCATCAAAATTGAAGACTAAGTTTAATTTGAGGGTAGAAGTGTGACAAAAGGCCCAGTATCAGAAATTCAACCGTTCTCTATCAGAACAATAAGCCAGGTCTTTTTTTTTTTTTTTTGGGGGGGGGGCGCATCACTGCCCTCTGGTGGTGGGAGTAGAGGGCCCAGCCCCACTACTGGAATTGAAGCTCCGTCCCAGTGGGCCGCAGTCCCACGCACAACCACTACGCCACTGGGGCTCAGCCCATAAAGCATTTATAAATTAAAATTTTTAACCTAGTTAGTTTTATGTTAGGCCCTCACCAAATTTTAAAAGCAATGTACTCTTCAAGTTTTAAATGTCATGTTTATATGTTTAACTTTCTCCCAATCATTTCTAAATATTAATTCTGATGCTCACTTAGCTTCCTGCTTTTTAGTTTTGTGCAGTGCTCGACTTTTGTCCTCACCATGTTCTCCCCTCGCTTGTTCTAGCATCGTCCCACTCTTGGTGGTTTCCAAGGACACCTTCTTCCCTCGCGTGCACTTTCGGCACATGGCCTTCCTTCTAGAAGGTGCTTCATCCATTCCTTCAAACCTCACTTCTTGATGTCACCATCTCCAGGAAGCCTTCCTAAGTGTAATACCCAGACCCTCAAGAGCAAGGACTGTTCGGTTTAGATTTGAACCAAAGGAATGCTCTCCTATGCTTTCAAACCTAGAGCAAGCAGTTCAGAGACTGAATCCCCAGGAGATTCTGAACGCCTCACGAGCCTGGTCCCACCCATCCTGTTTGTCGCTCTACATGGGTGTCTGGTGTTTGGAACCATTTTAGTGTCCAATAAATACTTGGTTGTAGGAAAACTTAATAAATTCTTAAGACATAAAAGAAGTGCTGGTGGTGCTGGGCCGCGAGTGAGCTGTGCAAACTCACCACGCTCCTCGGAGAGCGCTGAGATCATCTCCGCCATAAAAGACTAGTCTTGGGAACTATACAGCAGTGATCCTCAACCTTCCTGATGCCACAACCCTTTACTACAGTTCCTTGTATTGTGGTGACCAACCCACTACCATAAAACTGTTTTTGTTACTACTCCCTAACTGTAAAGTTGCTACTGTGAAAAAGGCAGTCCATAATACTTTCGCTAGAATCCACCCAACACCATAGTTCAAAGGCACTGATAATTCTTCAGTCTTCTTTATTCAATGTCCAGCTTTTGCTGTGAATATGCTGAAGCTGAAGCTCGCTGCATATAGTCAAGTCATGTCCGACTCTGAGCAACCCTGTGTAGGTTTCCAGGACTCCTTCTTTACAGGAGCAGCAAGTCTCTGGCTCTCTTGTGAAGCAGCTGGTCGTCTTGTATTTAGCAGCCTCTGACACTGGGATTGAGTGATGACAGCTCTCACATAGACACATTACCAAACCAAACCCACCCTTGTTGATTCCCACTTACAGCACAGCATGCGGTTTCCAATACTGAAAATTTCAGAGCCAACACCCTCATATTTTTCATGTAGAGTAGCTGATTGGTTTGAACCACTAACCTTACAGTTGATATGTTACCCATACCCAACATTTAGCCCACAGTGCCAGCAGGGATCCTTGATTTGTGGGCAGTCAAAAAAAAAAAATACCTCACAGCCAAACTCACTGCCATTCTGACTCGTGGCCACCCTGTAAGGGCAGAGTGAGGCTGCCCCTGTGAAGTCCCAGACTGCAGCTGGTTACAGGAGAAGAGAGGCAAAGCGTGACATGGAGCCGCTGGTGGCTTTGAACTGCCGGCCTTGTGGATCAGCCCCAAACATCACGACGAGGCTGAAAACAAATAAATTAGCATAAAACTTAGGCCTTGTTAAGTACATGCATACATGTGAGTTGGGTTTGTAAGAAAAAATGTTTCTGCTGCTCTAACAAAGTACAGGAACATTTTTATGAAAAGCAATATATTTCTGATGAACTACTGCTGCCTGACCCCACCTCCACACCCCAGCTAGTGACGCCATGCGTGAGTCGTCCAGTGGGGTGTATACACTTTTTGTGTGTGTGAATTTAAAGAGTAGTTCATCGGTCTTAAATTCAACCAGTTTTTCACTCCATTCATTGTAGTCCCTTACAATACACTATCACGTACCCACTTCCTCCCTGAGTTTCCTGTTTCCATTCTTTCTCTCTTGCTAACCCTCTGTTCTACATTCTTCTTCCACTGTTCTTTTCAGTGCTGGTCTCAGTGTTTTGTAGGCTGAGAGTACTCAAGAGCAATTGGAATAGTTTTAATGTATCTTTATCTCTAACAAAAAGATTTCAGTTGTATTCTATGTACATTTCTAAAATGTTGACACAAAATTTAAATATTTTCTGATACACTCCCAGAATTAATTACATGACCAAAAATTTTGTATGCCATCTTGGCACCAGGGAAAATTAAGACAATGTTGGAAAAATTTGCTAGTTTTGTACTTAAATGTATAGTTGGCGGTCAAGTTTAGAAATGGGGGGGGAAACCTATTAATACCCATTAATACCTTATTGGCCTCATTGTCAGCCCTTATTTTTATTATTATTATTTTTTAAGGCATCACTGCCCTGGTGGTGGGAGTAGGAGGCCCAGCCTTTGCTCCTGTGAGCAGGAATTGAACCTCCATCCCAGTGGGCCGCAGTCCTGCGCACAACCACTACGCCACCGGGGCTTAGCCCAGCCCTTATTTTTAGAGTGAATACTTTGTCCAGTTTGGTGGAGATAATTCATTGCTTTTTATTATTTCATGTTAAGATCACCCAGTAAAATACACATACTCTCTCTCTTTCTGTCCCGTATTAATTAAAGAAAACATAGCTTTAAAATAAAATTGTGCTAAATTCTCCAGTAGAATATCTTTCTTAAAAATAAAACTATTTTTGAAAAGCTGCTCCCAACATGCCCAACACATTAAACTTTCAGAGAGGATAAAAAGGGGTTGAGGAGGGAAAAACAAAATGTGTGTTTGTGTGTGTGCACACACACAAAGGAGTATTTGTTATTCAGCTGAAAAGCACACTGTAAAGGCGAGTAGCATTTTTTATTTTAAGCAAGGGTGTAGCAACCTGAGCAGAGAGCGATTGCCACCGCCCTTGCTGTCCCCTTGGCTTGCATCCACTCTCCTAGTTTCCGCCCACCGTTTGCAGAACGCCTCTCGAGAGCCATATGGACCAGGACACCGAGTCATCTGTCATCCAGAATTCCTTCCTTGACCTTTCCACATTCAAGCACCTTTGAGCAGATGCAACAGAAATCCTCCACAGTGCATGTGCCCTGTACCATAAGGAATTGAAAGCCGACACAGGCACTAGGCATGCCTTGTGCTCCTGACTTTGCCAAATGGATTTATTCCAGAGCTCTGAAGAAAAAAACACAACTGAGAAAGTGACCAGATGGCTTTTCAAGGAGAAAGATGCAAAGTAAATCAGTTAGGAGACTGGAGCGCTTTCCTAAAAGCAGGCCTATGGTGTGCCAAAACAAGCACTCGAAAAATACATCTATTGCATTCGGTAACTGAAACTTTTCCCCCCAACTCTGCATGGCTAAATATTTTCAAAACCATGTTTAAACTTAGCACTTTATGTTGTCTCTCCTCAAAAACCTCAGGAGCCATGACAGTGGGAAATAACAGTCCATAGAGTACTCACTGTGGGGCACATGCTATTCCAGCACTTTACCTGTGATAGTCATTGTGAGGTCTGAATGAGACCATTACCCACCATCTCCACACAGCAAGTGCTCAGTAAAAGCAAACAAGTAATATCTAAAGATGCCCTGGCGGCTGAGTAATATCTAAAGATGCCCTGGCGGCTGACTTCAAGATGAGTGATTCGAACCTACTAGTTACTCTTCAGGATGAGGCTACGTGCTCCTGTGAAGATTCAGCCTTGGAAGCACTACGTGAGGTCCCTCTGAGTCAGGCAGTCAGAATCAACTTGGCGGCTGCGAGTTGGTCAGTGTCAAAGCTGACAGTTTTGAATGCCCGCTTCTCTTCTGCGAAGAGTTAGAAGCAAAGCAAGGGCAAGTAACTTGCTATAGGTCACATCCTGGCAGTAAGTGGCAGAGCTGGGATTCCGAAGCGGCGGGGACGGCTTCAGACCCAAGTTTAATCCAGACAAGCTATGTTTCCAAAGAGTTTTTTTTTAACTGATTTTCGTTTTTTGAACTATAATGACAAATCCAAACTTTATCAATGTTTATAAATATGTCAACATGAACATATGGGGGGGGGGCTGTGAATAAGTTCTGTGAAGTGAATATGTAAAGTCTGAAGAAACTAACCTGTCTGGAGGCGTGTAAGGTGGGTTGTTACCACCAAGGAACTCTCAGCACCGGAGGCACAATGTTATCAAACCCACAGCTGTAGGGCTAGAGAGAGCCATGGGGGCATAATGGGTATAAGCTGGGTAAGATCCAGAAGGTCAGCAGTTTAAAACCACCAGCTGCTCCTTGGCAAGGAAATGGGCTTTCGACTCCAAAAACCAAAATCCTGCTGTGGACTTCTTATGACCCCATGTATGTCAGAGTGAGAGAAAGACTGGGTTTTCTCCTTCTGCTAACAGTTACAGTCTTGGAAACTCACAGGCAGAATTCCACCTTGTCCTATGTGGACACTAGGAGCTGTCATGACACCAGGGCAATGAATTTGGCTTGGTAGTACCAAACATGTCAACTCCTGCTAATTCTGCTTCAACAGTCCATTCACTCATAAATAGTGTTTCCTTTCCTCCTCAAAGGAACCTTGGCTGATATGCCGCTTGTTAAGAGAGGGACTGCAAGCCATACAAACACCTATTTCCTAGGGTCTTAGGTACAGAGGCACCGCTCCTATTCATCTCCGAGTGGGTCCACCCACATGCAGATATGCCCACATATGAGTACCTGGCATGAGACTGTTACCCATGCTACACCATGCTGCAAGGGAAGATTTCATTTATTTGTCATTAGAAATAAATATTTCACAATATATATTTACATGATGTTTTGTGATTAATCAATATGCTTTAGTTATGTTCAATTTGCAACAATGAAAATGCATCCTGCATATCAAATAATTACTTTATGATTCACAACAGTAGCAAAGTTACAGTTAGGATGTAACAACAAAAATAATGGTTGGTAGTCACCACAACATGAAGAACTGTATTAAATGGTCACTGCATTAGGAAGGTTGAGAACCACTGCTATAACCATATTTATCATCTGATGTTACCAGAAATCAGCGAGTCATCTGATGTTAGCTATAATATGCCTCATTCCACATCCTCTTCCAAAGCCAGTTAAATTTTGGCAGCTCCCTGCCAAAGTGCTGCTGTACCAATTTAAAAATTATCTTTAGCAAAGTTACCTGCATGTGATATCAATGATAGTGTTTCATAATTTTCAGTCTACTGAGTCATTTTTCTTTGAACTGGGTACAAATATGATTCTCTGCCAGTCAGTTGACCGTGTAACTCTCCCTGACCAGTGAATGCTTCCGCCACTGAAACACTTCGTTGAAACATTTCACCATTCTTTCTATCCATTTCTGGAAGCTAGGTTTTCCTTTTTGCCAGTGTTTCAGTGCAGTTTGGGTCTCTTAGCATGGTTAAATGTTGACCAGTTCTTTTGGATATAATGTCTATGTATTCTTTCCATGCTTCTTGCACCATTAAATATTTTGCCATAGAATTCTTCAATATTGCAACTTCAGGCATGTGTTTTTCCTTTTAATTTTCTAACTCTATCCACTGGTATATTCTATCATAATACTTCATATTAAAATGCTTATGGAAGTATCAATAAATAAATCATCAGTGTAAGACATAGAGAAACAAATGATTTGTAAATTATCATGGGAGAGGGAGGGAGAGTTGGGGGAAGGGGGAAATGAGGAGCTGATACCAGGGGCTCAAGCAGAAAGCAAATGTTTTGATAATAATGAGAGCAACAACAACAAAATAATAATAATGAGGTCAACAAATGTAGAAATGTGCTTGACATAATAGATGTATGTCTGAATTGTGATAAGAGTTGTACAAGCCCCAAATAAAAGGATTTTAAAAAGTAAATTTAAAAAAAAAAGTAAAAATCATCACCAATACCGGGAGGATGGAGGGAAGGTGGAATAGAAAGGGGGAACCAATTACAAGGATCTACATATAACCTCCTCTCTGGGGTATGGGCAACAGAGTGAAGGTACACAGTGGACAGTGGATAATATGACAAAATAATGAAAATTTGTAAAATACTAAGGGTTCATGAGGGAGAGCAATGAGGGAGTGGAACTATGAGGAGCTGATACCAAGGGCCTAAGTAAAAGGAGGGTGGTCCAAGAATGATGATGGCAACAAATGTGCAAATGTGCTCTGCAAAATATAGATGTATGTATTGATCATGATAAGAGTTGTATTTGTCCCCAATAAAATGATTTTTAAAAAATCATCACCAAAAAATAAAGTAAAATAAATTTTTTAAAGAAATAAAATTTTGGGCTGAGCCCCGGAGGCATAGTGGTTGTGCGTGGGACTGCGGCCCACTGGGACGGAGGTTCAATTCCAGCAGTGGGGCTGGGCCTCCTACTCCCACCACCAGAGAGCAGTGATGCCCCCCCCCAAAAAAAAAAGAAAGAAATTTTTATTTTTGTATTTCATTAAGCAAATCTGCTGCAAATGGCCTCCTTAAAATAAAAGGCAAACGTGTCTTGCTTTGGCCCAAGATAAGCCTAGCTGAAATATTTTCAAAAATCTCATATGCATACGAAATGAAATAGAAGACTGAAAGAGAAATGTGATATTTATTGTTAAAGAATATTGAAAGTGGATGTGAGGGCGATCTTGCTGTGACATCTGCCACCCCATGGATCGCCAGGGTTGATTCGGCAGATCTGGCTGGCTAGACAGGTGTCCCCTTTCTCCCTCACGCTCCACGTGCGTCCCTCACGAAGCTGCGCGCTCGGTCGAAGAGAACGACCTTCCCTGATAGAAGGAGGACCGTCCTTCGGTCAAGGGTACATGAGGGGCTGCGCTCCCCTGCTAGAACCTCCAAACAAGTCTCAAGAATATTGAACGTTTCATGGCCTGTCAGAAGAGCGACCTGTCTTGAAGGACCTATGGCTGGACTCCTCGGAAAGAAGCGAGTGTAGCAAATGGCAATGACACATCTCATGCGCTTTGGACAGGTCAGTGGGAGAGGCAAATCCCAGGAAAGAGATATCTTGGGGGAAAAAGGAGCCTCAACAACATGGACTGAGCACTGCCTGCCATGCTGGGCTTACACATAACGATGATTGTGAGGCTGGTGCCAAACAGGGAGTGCTTTGTTCTGTTGTACGAAAGGCCATGGAGTCAAATTGACCAGATGGCACCACTGGTTGTGCTGTCTGGTTAGCGCAGGTCTGATAACCCAATGAGGGTTCAAATCTACTGGCCGTTCCATGGGAGAAAGAGGAGGCAAGTTGCTCCCATGAAGAGTTACAATGTCTCACAAACCATATCTGAGGTTGCTGTGAGTCAAAATCAACTCGATGGCAGGATATGGAGGGTCTGAACAGTGGCAAATTTCCAGCTTGATCATTTTAATATTTATATTCAGACTATGTGCCCCAGGATGTCCCTGTAATCTTCTGGTCATAAGCAGACCTGAGAGCACATTGGTTAAATCATGCCTTTCTCATGTGTTCACAGTGAGTGCTTCAAGGAATGTATAATTATGTTCATATGGAACCTGTGCTCAGAACCTCTACAGTGGACCAAAAGGCAGGGACTGAATCCGAGCAAGAGTTCATGGAGCCGTCTAGATTCAGACTGTGTCCTTTCACCAGATTTCTTCAGTCTGTATGCTCAGCAAACAATCTGAGAGCTACGTCCTGGAGCAAGGTTCACTGACAGCTCTGCCCGTGATGTGCAGATGAGCCAATTTTGCTCCCTGAAAGCAAAGGTGACTTGAAGTACATGCTTATGAAGATGAAAGGCTACATACAGCCTTTCACATGGATCATACCTCAACATCAAGAAAACAAAAATCTCCACGACTGTACCTAAAAGCAACAGCATGATGAAAGGTGTGTGGTGATTACTTGAAAAGGGTCTTCAAACCGTAAGTCTTTACAAATCTCATCAAATAACTAAGTGGGATGGTGCATGTTAAGTGTATTTCCTCTTTTCCTGATGAATCTGGGTAGGAGTAATGGGGGGAGGGGAGTGCTGACAGATTATGTGAAACAATTCACAGTGACTGATTAAAAGGGGTCATTGCGATCAATGTTACCAGGAAGGACCAGTCCCTGGAGAAGGACATCATGTTTGATAAAGTTGAGGCACCAAGGAAGATGAAGACTGTGGATGAGATGGACTGCAACAGACAGGGATGTATTTCATTTCACGGCGATAACTGGGGTGGCCTGCAGTTAGACCCAATTTAATAGCACCTCATAGCAATATCATACTTGTGATGACGACTTAGTCCTAAGCAAGAGAAGGCACCACCAGAGAAATGGAAACAAGAAGGATTCGGTGAAGGTTTGCTTCCACTGAGGGGTTGTGAGATGACAGCCTGGACACAGGAGAGAGCAAAAGGAGGTTCCACAGTGGGCATCAACCACGTTGCCAAACTGCAACATGCCTAAACAAATGATAGAGATTTTAGGCAAAAAGACATTCCCCAATGATTGAATAAGTATCTGACAGAGATGAAAAGATTGTGTGAAGGAGGCCACAATTCTCTCCTCACAAACACCCCCACCTCCACCCTGTTTACCCGCAGTTCAACTCACCATCAAGCAGCCAGTGCTGGCTGCGCCTGTTCTCCAGCTCTGACACCATTAGGCGGGTGATCACGTGGTCTGGAACCAAAAGACCTTTCCCTATGTACTGCTTTGCCATATCACCAACCTCTATTAAAAAGACAGGAAAAAAAGACACTCAGAAAAAGTTTCAAAAGAAAAAGCTCCCATTTTAAATGATAGTCTTGACCCCTCCCCTCCCCCCCCCCGCCCCCCCACACACACTTTTCTGCCTTTGGGTTTGAAGGAAAATTCTACACAGATGCTTTTAAGAGTATATATTTAATACATTAATCAGAGCAATAGTGGTACTGTTCCAATATTTAAGCCATTTGTCTACCAAAATATTTCACAGCAGGTCCCCAAAGATGTACATAGTCCAAAAATTCAATTAAATGAATATATAAATGAGATGGAGAAAATGAGAGTTGGGGAAGAAGGGTAGACTCAAGAATTAAGGTGGTACACACATGTCCGGGGACGGAGTCATGGATACGTCCCAGGGGGAGCTACCACTATGGATCAAACACTTCAATGATTCTTGCCACAGGCTCTATGGTAACACGGAAATCATGACCAGCTGCATGGTGCATCGTGCCTAATGACTAAAGGAGCTGAGAAACACAATTGCTCTAAAAAAAACATCCTGATCGTCAGCGAAAGACCCCAGAGTGATATAACCAACTACTGGTTTTTCTCTTCCAAACACTCAGTATACATAGATGGCACCTTAATAACACAGAATTATAAAAGAATGTGAATTAAAAAGAGAGCCATTTTGGGGGAGGAGAGAATGCAATTCTATCTTCATATAAAATGAGAATTACTGAAAAGTAGAAGTTGTGATTTAGGGTCAACAGAACAAAATGATCAATTTCTAGGAACTGGATTTAAAAAAAAACAAAAACAAAGATGAATTTCCCTCCAGGAAAACCTGTTAATCAGCCATTAAAGAAAAATCACACTGTCAATAGGCCACTTAAGTTCTCATAAAAACCTACGTCTGAACAGTCTGGAGGTGAAAATGATGGGACTGATGGTTCCAGGGGGGTGGGGGTGGGGGACATGGGAGATGGGGAGGAGGAGGAAAGGACTTGGTGTTGACTAGCCCAGGGATAAGAGAACAAGAGATTCAAAATCAGTGACAAGGTGTGTGTGAGAGGTCCAATAGGGAACAATCAAGAGTAATGTAACAGAAAATGCTGAAACCCAAATGGCGGCTGAGCATGATAGTGGGATGAGAGGAAAGTAAAAGGAACGAGATGAAAGAACTGGGAGGTAAAGGGCACTTCTAGAGGTCTAAATACAGGCATGTACATAGGTGAATATATTTATATATGATGATAGGGAAACAGATCAATGTGCATATACTTATAGGGTTAGGACAGGAGATGGGCATTAGACCTCCACTCAAGTACTTCCTCAGTATAAGAACATTTCATCTATTAAATTGGCATTCCATAATGCTCACCTTCCTGACACGATCACTGAAGACAAATGCGGGCATAAGCAAAGGTGGTGAAGAAAGCTGATGGTGCCCAGCTATCAAAATATATAGCATCTGGGGTCTTAAAGGCTTGAAAGTAAACAAGTGGCCATCTAGCTCAGAAGCAACAAAGCCCACATGGAAGAAGCACACCAGCCTGTGTGACCACAAGGTGTTGAAGGGCTCTGGTATCAGGCATCAAAGAACTAAAAATTACATCATTATAAATGAGGGGGAGTACAGATTGGGGACCCAAAGCCCATCAATAGGTAAAGCGAATCCCCTTACAGGCAGGAGATGAGCCAGTCAAGGTATAGTGTAGTGTAGTGTAGTGTAGTGTAGTGTGGTGTAGTGTAGTCTAGTGTAGTCTAGTGTAGTAACAATGATATATGCAACTTTCCTCTAGTTCTCAAATGTTTCCTCCCACCCACTATCATGATCCCAATTCTACCAGACAAATCCAACTAGACCAGGGGATGTACACTATAGCTGGAAACATGGGGAATTTAGAATAGATGATCTCTTCAGGACCAGTAGTGGGAGTGGTGATACCTGGAGTGTGGAGGGATGGTGGAATAGAAAGGGGGAAGCAATTTCAGGGATCTACATACAACCTCCTCTCTGGGGTATGGACAACAGGGAAGAGAGTGAAGGGACACATAAGACAGTGTGATATTAAAAAGTAATAACAATTTATAAATTATTAAGGGTTCATGGGGGAGGGGGAAGGGGGAATAGGGGAAATATGCAAAGCTGGTACTGGAGACATGATGGAGGGAGGATGTTTTGAGAGTGATGACAGCAATAAGTGTGCAAATGTAGTCTGCATACAATTGATGTATGTCTTGACAGTGAGGGGAGTTGTGTGAGCCTCCAATAAAATTATTTATGTAAAAAAAACCCGCTGCTATTAGCTGTCATCCAGTTGGCCCTCTCTCACGGTGATGTAAGCAAGGCAGTGCTGTCAAGGTTGGGATTTATATACCCATAGGGCAGTGGTTCTCCAACTGTAGGTCTCGGAACCTTTGGAGGTCAAACAATCCTTTTACAGGGGTGGCCCGATTCAGAGCAGTAGCAAAATTAGAGTTATGAAGTAACAACAAAAATAATTTTATGGTGTGGGGAGTAGGGGTGTCCCATCAACATGAAGTACGGTATTAAAGGGTCGGGGCATTAGGAAGGTTGAGAACCACTGCCATAGGGTTTTCAAGAACTGGTGTTAAACAGTAGATATAGTTTGGCTGCTTTTCCTGGTCAGATTCTGGAAACTGCTTCCAACTGTTCAAGCTTCCCTGCATTGACAGATGCAGGAGATAAACTAGTATTATTGAATCCACATCTCCTGCACTAACGGTAAGAATTTTAATATTGAACCACTACTCCTCCTATTAAAACAAGTCAGAAATGTTAGTAGGGGAAAGCTCAGGAAAGTTCTGTGTAGCTCCACTTGAAACTTGAATTTAGGTAAAGCATTTGTGTGGTGAGCGGAGTTAGACTGCTATCAGAAAGAGAAGTAGTGCAAACAGCTATGCTGGAAGAAACATGAGACTGTGCAATACTGCACAGATTTATGGCCTTAGCAGGTCTACACTGGCTTAATTCTCTTTCCTCTCTCCCATAGAGCCACTATGATTTAGAGTTGACTCTACAGCAGTGGGTTGGGTAATGCAAACAGTTTATGTCGACTAGTCCCCCAAAGATTGATCTGGTTTCTTGTACTGAGCGTATTATTTTCAAGTCTCACAGTGTGCCATATATCACAACACATGGAATCCAGGAACAGGAACAGGGATACCAGAAGGGTGGGGGGAAGGTGGCAAGGGGTGGAAGGGGGAAGGGATCTTAATGATTGGTGTACAATCACTACCACTGGGAGAGGAGGGGGTGTTGGGAGGGGTAGTGGTGGTGGTGGTGGAACAGAAACCATGGGGGAAGGGAGATAGTGATTGGTGTAAGATATGAAAATAATAATTTATCAAGGGGTCACAGGGTGGGATGTGGGGGGGGGATGGAAAGAAGAGCTGACACCAAGGGCTCAATAGAAAGTAAATATCTAGAAAAAAATGATGGCAACATATGTACAAATATGCTTGAAACAATTGACATATGGATTCTTGTAGGAGCCCCCAATAAAATGATCTTAACTAAAAAAAACTATCTATATTCATAATTAATATTTCTACCACACAACCCAGATGAGCAATTCCAGTCATTTCTTTGGAATCAAGAAAAAGACCCTAATAATAGTATTTCTTTGTCAACTATAAAGAAATAAAAGTAAATTAAAACCACCTACCAGGTACCAACCTTTTCACAAATAATGCATATTAAACAGTTTCTTTCACTTTCTAACACTGTTAACTAGGCAATTCTTTTCTAAACAATGGTTTCAGGGTGCCTCTAAGCCCCCAGATTCACCTGCATAATCACATCTTGACAGGAGGGGTGGTTGCTGTTGGTAGGTGCTGTGGGCTGGTCATGACTCATACTGACTCATGACTATGTACAAAGAATGGAACACTGTCTGGTCCAGTGCTGCTCTCACAAAAGAGGCAGTCACTGTGTCAATCCACCTTGTTGAGCGCCTTCTCCTTTTTCATTTCCCCTCGCTACTTTACCAGGCAAGGTATCCTTTCCCAGGGACGGGACTCTTTAATAACATGTCAAAGTATATTAAACGAAGTCCTGTTGTCTTTGCTTCTAAGGCACTCTGCTTGGGATGATTCTTGTAAGGAACAGACAGATTTGTTTGTTCTTTTGGTAATCCATGGTACTTCCAATATTCTTTACCAGCAAGTAAGGGGATTAGAAATCACGAACTCTGTGAACTCTTAAAACACCATTAAGCCCTTCTGAAATCTGCTTCAGTCAACCAGATTTGAGTCGTTAAAAAAAGGGATCAACATTAGAAGAAACAAATACTGTAAAGTTAACAACGATTTAAAAAATACTCCAAGAATGCTCAGATGGCTTAAAGGGCTAACTCTGGTATTCTGTGTCGGAAAAACCATTGTCAGAAAGGATGCGTGGAGCAGCAGGCAAGTTTGGTTGTGTCCTGCTTTGCAAGAGTCAGACCAGACACCAGATCCTGTTCTCAATCCAAGCCTCCAAATCTTAACGTAACAAAAAACAATAAATGTGTAGCTTACAAAGTAAGAGACCGCCTTAGTTTCTTAGGGTTCTCAAAAAAATCGCACGGAAACACAAGAATTAGAACTTGATGGGATTGCCTTGTTTTACAGAGTCTGGGAAATTTTCTGCCTTTGACATACCACTATTGGAAACCACTATGACTCATTCTGAGCCAAGACATAGTGGGTTATAAGTTGGGCTGCTAACCATAGGGTCAGGAGTTCAAATTCATCACCTGTTCCTTCCATGAAACTTTCTATTCCTGCATAGAGGTAAGGTCTCAGAAGCACACAGTGGCAGTTCTATTCTGTACTAAACGGTGGCTATGACTATGAATCATGTGAAAGCTGAACAGTGAGTAGTGAGTGAAACCTGAAGATACATGGATATCTTTGAATTATGGTGCTGGTGAAGAATACTGAATTTACCATGGACTAACAGAAGAATTAAAAAGTCTACCTGAAAAGAATACAATCAGAAGCGGAAACAGAGAGAAGGGATGGGCAAAATTTTGGCCTCCACAGAAATGGAAGGCTTAATACAAAAATATATATAAATTAATGCATGTATACATACATTGAATGAATGAATGAAAACCAGACCCCTTATCCCTCACATCTAAATATTGGTCTGAGTGCCTTAAAAGAGGGGAGGAAAAGTAATGAGTAGTCTTGTGGTCTTTAATAGCATTCAGATTCATTTCAAATATTTAGAAAAATTAGAATTAGTGGGGCAAGCCTCAATCCCAGCTATGTGGAACCCCTCTGCAGAAGAATGCCCTACAAAGGACAGCACTGAAGACATAGCCCAGGGAGAGAAGCCGGTCTGCTCAAAATACAGGAGAGCAAACAAGGGGAGGGGGTGTTGGGGAATGAGAACTGTAACCTGGCCCACCAAACCCTGAGGACAATATTCCTGCTTGGAGCAGCCAGCGCACAGAGGGGATATAGGGTCAACCCCACCTCAGACACAGTGTCCCAGCACTGAAAATATTTTGAAAAGGATGATGGCAACATGTGTACAAATGTGCTCAACACAATGGATATATGGATTACTATAAGAGCTGTAAGAGTCCCCCAAAAATGATTTAAATAAATAGAATTAAATAAAATTTTTAAATAAAAAAAGAATGCAATTATCAGGAGGAACTCGTAAGATACTTCTCATTTAGAAAACAACAGCCCAGGAAAGGGCAAGATAGCAAGTTATCTGTAACTTGATACTAGAAATGTTACCTTATTCTATCCCTAGGACATAGAGTCAGAGAGTGATGGGATTTACAAAGAGACAGATGAGCTCTCCTGTAGAAACATTTTTTTTTCTTTCTGATACAAGTATTTGAAGAATCAAATACTTGTGTCAACCATCCTGGGGAAATGAGTTCGCAAAGTGGAACCTACCAAAGGCACCTTGTTCTCCTTTGAACACCCGGGAGACTCAGCATGCTCCGTAATTGGCCAAATAAAGCTCAGCCTGGCTCTTTGCCACAACATTGCAAAAAATGCATTTGGTGACTTATTCTATATTGCCAGGTCCACAGAATGTATTCCATAGTAAAGCCTTCAGTATACCCAGTGCACTGAACACATTGGTCGTCATGAGATTTTCTGAGTTGAAATCCTTTTTCTTTATTTCTCTTGCAGAACATGCATTCGTTACTGTAAGTTTGCTAGGCCAAGTCATGTATTAGTTTCCAATGCCTTGGACAAGCAATTCCTGCACTTTTCATGTAGTGTTGATTATAATCCCGCTGTCCCTATGACAGGTGGAAAAGAAGCCCAAGCCCTGGCTGTTAGAACAAGAGGGACAAAAGCAATAATGGCCTTCCTAGTGATGGGGAAGGAAGCTAGTGAAGGTAGGCTGCTACCAGAGTGCTTCTTAGAGGCAAGGAGAAACCTTGTCCTTGGAGAGGGCCATCATGCTGGGTAAAGTGGAAGTCCCTCAAAGATAGGGACTGGCACGACAGCTGTACTGATGGGCTCAGAGGCATAGGAACAATTTTGAGAGTGGCACAGTCAGAACCAGCTCAATGACACTTAACAACAAACTACCATTGTGGCTGGAAGTCACCTCTGGAGTCCGGACAGCTACCTGGGAAGAACCTCTGGAGAGGGACTTTTCTACACTGATCTGACAGCTACACAGTGGAAGGAGCCCTGCTGGCCATAAGCTTGAGCACCTGGCTAACCCAAAGGTCAGAGCTTCAAAACCACCTGTGGCTCCCCTAACAACCTGCTCCTCTAAAGAGCCCCTCTAGGACCCACTGCCACGGAGTCCATTTGGACTTCCAGCAACCCTAGCAAAGCATGTGGAACATCCTAACCTGCATATAAGGTCACCATGAGGCACAGCGATCCCTTGGGACTGAGCAGAAGTGTCCCCATCGGGTGATCCAGGTTGTAATTTTTTATTACAAGAGCTGCTGTGCAAGTTCCAACCGCCACTGGCTTATGAGCAGCCATATCCGTAACCATTTGCTCAGGGCAATGGTTCGGCAAGTCTAAATTCACCCGCCACTCTTATCCCACTACTTCCTGCTTTGGTTGACATAGGACCCTCATCAGATGTTTCAAATTTTCATGACTTCTCCCCTGTATCTGACCCGGACATGCTTGAAAGTCGACTGGCACGGGGTCTCTAATGTCCAAGAGAACACTGACCAGAGACGACAGCACAACAGTAATTGTGGGTGGGGAAAGAGCACGTTGTGAGAATGACACAAAGTCCCGTGCTTCACTGCTTGAAGAGCAGAGATTCAGCACCAGATACTTGTGGTGCTTAGTAACTGCATGAACACACAGACGGAATCAGTGCACTACATACCAAACCTTCCTGCACAAAGCTGTACATAGTAAACGAGCTGGTGGCACAGCAGTTGCACCTTGGACTGTTGATTCCACGGTCGGCAACTCGCACAATAAAAAGGTATTTCTACCAAATCTAGAAAACCTTTTTCTACCTCGGAAGTATTACAGAGTGAAATGTGCCTCTGGACATCTCCTCCATCCAAGTCTATATATCTGTGAGAGTGGAGCCCTCTATCTCTCTAGCCCTTTCCCAGCGTCTTCTGCATCCTTCAATTTTTGCCATGTCAAAATGGCCATTTGGGCATCCTGAGGGAGTCATTTCATAGTTCTTTTAATTTTTCTTTGTTTGTTTGTTTGGGGGGGGCATCACTGCTCTCCAGTGGTGGGAGTAGGAGGCCCAGCCCCACTGCTGGAATTGAACCTCCGTCCCAGTGGGCCACAATCCCGCGTACAACCACTACGCCACCGGGGCTCAGCCCTCTTTTAATTTTTCTTTATGTTTCAGAAACAAGAACACACACATCCCCCAAAAAAAGTCTGCAGGTGAGGGAGGAGCTGTGGTGTGGATAGTACATGGATTTTTGATGAAATTGCTAGCATCGTAGAATGAGCAGGTGCCATTGTGATGGGAATACTCTTCAGGGCAACCTTCCTGGCCTTTTTCTCAAACTGCAGTTTTGAATTTCCTTGAAATAATCTTCATGATGGGCCTGTGTCCCTAAACACAGTTGCTACAAACTTCGGAACGGACCTCTCTGCCTTGAATTAACCGCAGATCCCCTTAAAAGCTGCTGTTTTAATTGGGCCACCTCTCCCCACCCTTTTTTGGTAGAGACTATGATGAGACTATGGCAAATGCATTATTGAGAGAATATATCTGCAAACACCGACTAACCACTGAGACATTTTTAAACTACTTTGTTTGAGATAAACTTGTGGGTGTGTGAACTATTTCCTTTTTAAACTTACCCTCATATATTGATAAAATTGTTAATTCACTTCAGCCATCCTCCAACTAGAATATTACAAAATGAAATATTTTCCATTCACTCATATCATCAGTCTTTTTTAAATGCTTGCAAAATGTGCACATGAATGAATGAGCACTTCAACGATGCTAGAGAAGGTTTTCTTACCCTAACTTTAAAATATATACATATCACCTTATTTTTCAATTGTTAATATTACACCAGGTCCAAATATAGCTTTCCCTTGACAGATATCAACTTCTTAGAAGATGTGAGAGAGACAATGGCCCAGACTCATTGAGGTGACCATGTTAGCACCCATAGCTCAATCTTACTGCTTCCTCATATCAGAACATGAAAAGAAATGAACAAGCTTAGGCGGGGGGAATCAGGAGACTCAATCACCAAGAGCAGCTGTCCCCAGGCATGTACCTATCTGAAGGAGCTTCTAACAGTGTGATGCCTAAAAGAGGATAGGACATCGGAGGTGGGGCTACGCAGGCACAAGGTCCCTGCAAGTACAGGGACTTAGGTATTATGAGCCACACATACCCCATGAAGCCAGCTATTCTGCACCTGCAACCCGCCCCCCTCCCAACTCTCTCCCAACTCATAGCAGCTCTGCATAGTGTTTTCCAAGGTGGGGAGAATCTACAGGAAGACACCTTCAGTTACCCAACACGATCGCCAGGGCTGTGCAAAATGCAGGTTGGAAAAGGAGAGGGAAGGAAAGGGAAGAAAACTATGATAATAATGAAGAGAGGAAACCTACTAGTCCAGAGAAAGAAGCCGCCTGTGCTGAAGCAAAAGCAGCAGATGAAGACATTCATTGGACCCTTGGAATGCACCTGGAGTTCATCCAACAAACACAATGCCTTTCAAAATTTAAAATAACTCTAAAGAAGACTTCCAGAACCATCTTGCCCCGATTTACTAATTAAGAGAAAGATGTAAACTCAACATATTTCTGCTATTTTGGGCAGCCTTGACAAGTGTCGAGAGCAGGAATGGCAATATGTACTCTAATCTGATATAAAAGCAATCTTTCAATATATCTTTTCAGCTTTCACCATGAAGGTCTAGGACTATCAACAACCCCAGAGAAATGAACCTAGGATGCATCCACATCTGAATGAAGACCTCATTCCAAGAGCAACATGAAATTAGGATAATTTGTCACAAGACAAAAGTCTATTTCATAACACTGAACCTTCACTTGCCCTGGTCAATTTAGCCAGAAGAAGAAAGATGGTCATTTTTAAATGCCAATGCTCCCATACAGGGTTAAAGTCTAATATGCCCACAACAGGGGCAGTTCTGTCCTGTCCTGTAACATGGGTAGGGTTTGGGTTGTAGTCCATTCAATGACACTGAGGTAGGCCTTTTAGTTTTGGGGTTTTTTTTTAGAATACCCACATAAGGAACCCTGGTGAGGCTGGGGGTTGAGCTCCTACCCTAAGGTTGGTGGGGGTTTCTTCAAAAAAGGAAAGATTAGGGCTGAGCCCCGGTGGCATAGTGGTTGAGTGCGGGACTGTGGCTCATTGGCTTGGCCGTTCAAATCCAGCAGCAGCTCTCCAGGAGCAAGGTCAGCTCCCCATGACCACCAGAGGACAGTGATGGCCCCCCAAAAAAACAACAAAAAGAAAGGTTAAACATCTGATTATAAAACAGTTTAACTCACAAAATTATATATGTAACTAAAGGTATGTGATACCACCCATAGTACCTATAGAAGTGAATCAATATCCACACATTTATAATATCAGTATCTTGGCCCTTCATATTATCAACCTCTTCCATTCAATAGCCACTATGTATAATGAAATAAATAAATAATGTGGGTAACTTTAACAAACACACAATTTTTATTTCTATTTAAATCAATTTTCAAATTTAAGATTACCAGATGTATTTATTTATATATTGAAGATAACAGCAAATTGAAGTTAATATAGAATTTTCAACTACCAATTAAATTAGTCATTGATGCCTCTTGACTATGGAAAAATTATTTTTACTGGTCTTGACTCACATTAAAGTTACCTACATTCATGTTCATGCACTGAAATAAATAATTGTATTGAAGGGCAGCAAATATGTCAAAACATTATCAGTGTCTATAGGGAGGAGCTAGTAGATTCATGTTGCAAATTATTTTAAACTGGTTGAAAAAAAATTCCTTTTTCTAAATAACTCTGAAAATCCCCTGCTGTAGTTAATTCTGACTCATAGGGAACCTTTAAGAAGGGGGGCAGAACTGTAGACAGCAATGGTGTGAGTGGGAATTTTAATCATCCATCTTGTGGTT
>PVJH01023171.1:9284-35362 GCA_004026705.1 Nesogale talazaci | reverse complement strand
GTGTGTGTGTGTGTGTGTGAAAGAGAGAGAGAGAGAGAGAGAGAGAGAGAGAGAGAGAGCACGAGCGAGAAGGAGGGTGCAAGGACTCACTGCAAGGTCCAATCCGCACCTATTCTTTCTCTGCTTCCTTTGGTTTTAGCAACACCACCTGCTATAGCAAACTAACCCCCCTCCCCGCCCCCCCCCATGTTTACATGCTAAAGAAGCCTTGGCGTGGTAGGACCCCTGATGGCACAGGGTTTATGAGAGGGGCTGCTAATCACAAGGTCAGCAGTTCAAAACCACCAGGTGCTTCAAGGGAGAAAGATAAGGCTGTCTACTTCCATAAAGAGTTCAAGTCTCAGAACCCCCCAGGGCAGTTCTACCTTATCTTGTGAGTTAGAATCCACCCAATGACAGTGAGTTTGGTTTTGGTTTGGCTTTTACATGATAGAGGTTGGGGTTTGACTCTGTAAATGTGTTGCTGGTCTGAAATCCAATGCAGGTGCTCCAGCAGCAGACATCCGCCCATGTGCTCAGTTAGAGACCTGGAATCCTTCCCTATTGAAATCAGTTTTATGGTAGTAAAATACATCTGACAGAAAATGTGCCCTTTCAGCTCTGTAAATTCCCTGGCATTCATTATACTCACAATGTACACCTTACATTGCTGTCACGAGACAAAAATTTCCATCCCCTCAAAACACATTCAGTACCTATTAAGCAATGCTTCTCCACCCACCCCCATCAGTGAGTCTCTGGTCATCATGAATAAACTTTGATCTCTGTGCATTTGTCTATTCCAAATATTTCTTAGAAGAGAGATCAATATTTATCCCTACACGTCTGGCTGATTGCACTCGGTCTAATGTTTCTGGTATTCATCTATGTTCTCTTTGTGATGGGATGATATCTCCTCAGCCCTGACAGAGGACCCGTAGCTGCAGCCTCGGGAACCCCCAGGGCAGTTCTGCCCCGCCCACCAGGGTCGCTCTGAGCCAGCCTCGACTTCATGGCAGCTGTTGGTGGTCTGGGTAGACCAGAGAAACCAATCCAGGAAGACACTCCTGTAAGAAAGGGCTTAATATCAAAGAACACTTGTTTCTTGAGAAAGCGTCCCAGTCTAGTCCAGATCAAGCCCATAAGGCTGATACTCGTCCACATATCCGATACTAGTCCATACATTCCTCTTCAGACTCATGCAACATGTGCCATGACACCGAACACAGGAAGCACACAGACCAGTGGGTGGAAAGTCTTGAGAATCCAGTGGTGGTCGAAGCATCTCAGTGCTGGCAGAGGTCTCCACGTGGTTCCTCCTGTTCCAGGGCCCTAGTTCCATCAGTGTAACTCCATTTGGCTAGTCAGCAGAAAGACAGAGCAGAGAGTGTGTGTCCTGCCTCCAGGGAAGAAGGCAGGAATTGCCAAAATCCTCAGGAGAAGGCCATGCTCACACAGAGGCCTCATTGGCTATGACCTGATAGGTTAGACTCCACCCATTTGCTTATGTTGACAGGAGACTATGTAACTGCCACAGCAGTGTCGTGAAGGAGCCCTGGTGCCCTAGGGGGTTAAATGTTGGTCTGTTGTTGGAACCACTGTTGGTCAGTGGCTCCAGCTCATTAGCTGTTCTGTGGGACAAAGATGAAGTTATCCACTCCCATATAGAGTTACAGTCTTGGAAACCCTACTGAGAATGTCTAGTCTTCCCTGTAGGGTCATCATCAGTTAGGTTTGAATTGGGGGTATATGTATATATCACAATACCACATTTTGTGTACACATTAATTTTTTATGGACACTGTGGCAGTCATGTGCTTATGTTAATTTCACGATTGAGATGTAGGGGTGGAGTCTGACCTGTTAATCTGGAGATAGCCGTTGAGTACCCAATGAGGCCTCTGTGTGGGCACGGCTTTCTCCTGAGACTTCTGGGAAATCTTGCGATATTTCACTCGTGGAGATGAGAAGCTATCTCACCAGTTGTTGGGAGTTAGTCTCAGAGATGATGAATCATGGACAAGACAAGATGGCTGTGTCTGATGAGCTGAAGGAGCTGAAGGAGAAGCCACATGGGCTTACACTGATGGAACCAGACCTCCGAAGCTGGAAAAGCTATGTGGAGAGCCTTGCCAGTGCTGAGTTGCCTCTGCCACCACTGGATGCTGTTGATGGACCCTGAGTCCTGGAAGTGAGAAGCCATGGGGAGACCCTTGCCATCAATGAGTTGCTTCTACCACCACTGGATGCTGTTGATGGACCCTGAGCCCTGGAAGTGAGAAGCCATGGGGAGACCCCTGCCAGCGCCGGGACTGTACCAACTGGCCTGTGACTTTGTGAGTCGGAAGGAGATGTTATAGACTGGTATCGGACATATGGGCTAATATTGAACTTAAGACTTTGAACTGTTTTCTTAATGTCCTATTCCTCTTGTATATAAACCATACTCTTATATCCATACCTTATGTATGTCTATGGATTTGTTTCTCTAGTTTACCCGGACTAACACAGACATCTTTTGACCATTGTGAGCTGTGCTGTACAATCACAGTTGTACAAACAAATGTACAAGCATCTATTGAAGCCCTTGCTTTCAGTTTTTTTGGGGGTGTATACCTCAGAGTGGAATTGCTGGGTCATATAGTAATTGTACGTTTAACCTTTGAGGAACTACAGATCCTGTAACATTTTATATTCCCACCAGCAATGCATGAGGCTTCCAATTTTCCCACTTTCTTAAACAACACTTGCTATTTTCCATTAAAAAATAATAGCCATCCTAGTGGCTGTGAAGTGGTATCTCACTACAGTTTGATTGACATTTCCTTAATGACTAATGGAGACTGAAGATGAATTTACACCTCTGAATTACTGTGTAAGTGAAGAATATTAAATATGCCACAGACTGCAAGGAGAACAAGCAAGTCCTTGTTGGAAGAAATGCAGTCAGAGTACTCTGTGGGAGCGAGGCTGGCAAGGCCGCACATCAGGTACTTTGGACATGCCACCGTGTGGGTCCAGTTCCTGAAGGGCAGCATGCTTAGTAAAGTAGAGGGTGAGCAAAGAAAAGGAAGGCCCTCAAGATGGATGGACACTGGTTGCAGCTCTGGGCTCAAGCATGGAGTGATGGTGAGCGTGGGCGGTGTTTTGATCCATGGTGGCCATGAGTCAGGCTGACTTCACTTCCCAGTGATCGACAAAAGACTTTGAGCCTCTTTACATGTGTTTTGGGACCATGGATATGTCTGCTTTGGAGAAATTCCTAATTAAGTTTGCTGCCTATTTTCCAGTGGGATTGTTTTTTTGTGGTTATCAGAGTTCTGTATGTCTTCCGTAGGTTAAAACTCTTACCAGATGTATGGTAACCAAGTGTTTTCTCCTGTCCTGTCGTTTGCAAGAAGCCCCGGGGGGCAGTGGTTGTGCGTTCGCCTGCAATCAGAAAGGTCAGTAGTTTGTAAGCACCAGTGGCTCTTTGGGAGAAAGACGAGTGCGTTCTACTCCTGTAAACACAGTCTTGGAAACTCACAGAGGCACTTCTACTCTGTCCTATCAGGACGGCTTGCGACCGGTCAGCATTGACTCCATGGCAGAAATCTGGGTTGGTTGGTGGTGGCCTTTAGGTGCTTTCCCTTTTGTGACTCTGTGCCCTTCGTGGAATCTGGAAGATCTGGAATCTTCTTCATTCACCAGGGTTAAGGGAGAGAGAAAGGGAGGGATCAAGTTGGGCATTTCCCATTATCTAGGCCTGGAAATGCACTCAATACAACAATTGTAGGCAGCAGTGGGGACTCGAATCCCACTGTGTACCTGGGAAGAAAAAGAAGCAGTTTAGGGTGACATATAGAAGTCTCTGTGTGTCAGTCTGGAGGGACTAGAGAAACAAATTCATAGACACTCATGTGTGTAAGACAGCAGTTCTCAACCTATGGGTCGCAACTCCTTTGGGGTTTGAATGACCCATCACAGGGGTCGCCCGATTCATAACAGTAGTTGCATTACATGTGGGAAGTAGCAATGAAAATAATTTTGTGGTTGGGGAGTCAACACAACATGAGGAACTGTATTAAAGGGTCACGGCAACAGGAAGGTTGAGAACCACTGGTGTAAGAGAACTTTATATGAGTGAGCAACTGTACATTAAGAAAATGTCTCAGCCCAGTTCAGTTCAGATCTTTAAATCCGATATTACCCCATATGTCCATAAATTCCTCTTTAGAGTCACACACCCATGCAATGACTCCAAATACAAGAAGATCACAGACCAGTGGGTGGAAAGTCTTGTGGATCCAGCGGTGGTAGAAGCATCTCAGCGCTGGCATGACTCTCCACGTGGCTCATCCAGCTCCAGGGTTCTGGCTCCAACAGCATAGCTCCATGAGACTTGTCAACAGGAATGTCTCGCAGGGAGCGAGGGAATATCTGGCTCCCAGTGAGCTATTTATCTCCTTCGCACCTCCAAATTATGTCATCAAGCGGCAACCTCATCGACAAACTGAACTTCACCCCTTTGCAAGTTGACAAAAGGTTCTGTTAGGGCCTCCCTCTGTGATGCTCTCAGACACCCAAGGCCAGGCAGAGAGGGATAGAAAGGAGTGTGGTAGGCCAGGCCTTCATCTCTTCATCCAGAGATACCACTCACACCAGAAGCTTCAGCTCTTTTAACTTAAAAGCCTGAACTCTTGTCATTCAAAAGTTCTGCTTTTATGGCCTGATAGTTTTCTCTATTCCCTTTCTACATCCTTGAGTAGAGACGGTGGGGAGAGTTAAGGGGTCCAAGGAGGGTGTGTATGTGTGTGTGTGGGGGTGCCTTCTACCAATGTCTCCAAATGTTAATCCCGCTCCAACGACCGCAAGTCTCTTAGCCTTCAGCTTCACGTCATGTTGTTCTGACTAAAATTGCAATGTCATGACCCGCTTTCAGTTTCCCAGGCCTCCCTAGACTCCCTGCTGCACAGCAGTCTTGGCCCCAGCGTGCCCAGGTGGAGGGGGCCCTTCCACTGTGTGTGCTGATGCTGGGAGGGTAGAACAAATTCGGAAGGCTCTGAACCTTGGCCCCGCGCTGGTCCACGTCTGCCTCGCCCTTTTCAATTTCAGCAATCCTGCTTCCTGCCAGCAAAGTCCGAAAAAGAGCAGAATTGGGGCCACAGTGTGCACCTCCTGTCATGCTTTTGACATTGTACCTCGGGCTCCAGGCTGTCTGTTCTGCCTTGCCTTTCTATATTCTTCTTTCTCAACTCTAATGAGGAGCACTTGGGGTACTGTGCTCCCCCAGTGGCTTTTGCATCTCAGCTCTGTAGCAGATCCTGGCAGAATCTGGGCAGTCTGGGCTACTCCATTGTGCTCATCCTGACATGCCTGCTTGTACCACCTTTTGAAATTGCATTCACTGGGACAACTCTAGCTGTGACCCTTTGCCTCAGTGGAAACCTTTGGGAAGCCTAGGATATTGGGCACCTAGGAAGCCAATGATCGCTTTTTTTCTTCCTCTCCCTAATCATGAGCCCATCTTCCTTGTTGGGAGGGAGCCAGATGGACACACATTCACCTCTAGGTCATTCGCAAAGGGAGACCGATCGAACAATGACTGGGAGAGCCTTTCTGAAAGCCTTGGCACCATTGTTGGGTTGAGGGATGGTGAGGAATTAGAAAAGAAGACAAGTTGACTGCAAGAGGTAGATGCCAGCATACCGTGGGTTGAATTGGGCCCTCCAAGACTCTATATCAACTGGACAGGGCCGTGATGCTCAGTGGTTTGGTAATGAGTCCTGATGTCATTTGGCTGATGTGCTGTGATGTAATCATCCCACGTGGCGTTTTTCTGGTCTGAGGAGACACTCTGATTTCAGGAGATCAGGATGGATGTCCCACCCTTCCTCGGGTCACGGCCCTGATCCGATGTAAGGGGTGTTTCCTGGGGCTGTGGGTGACATCACATTTTGTCTCTTATAAGATAAGAGGTGAGAGAGGGACCTGACTCCTGCCAAGAAAGACGAGAGGGGAGTGGGATGTGTCCTTTCAGCCTGGGGTCCCTGTGCAGGGAACCTCCTAAACCCCGACCAAGGCTGATGCCAAGGCAGGTGGAGATCCCCCAGGGATGCTGGGTTTGTAGATTCTGCAAGGGCACAAAGACCGTCCCCCCTAGCCTTTGAACCGAGAAAATCCTTCCCCAAGGCTGGCACCCTGCGTTTGCACTCTTCTCTCCCCAAGCTGTGAGAGAATAGATTTCTGTCTATTAAAACCACCCATTTGCAGCATTTCTGTTAAAGCAGCATTGGATGAAGGGGGTAAGACACCCCCTAAACTATCATCACTGCAAGAGGATCCAGAGAGCACTTGGGAATCTCATGGGGCCTCGCTGCGACGTGTCTGAAGACCAGCACTTAAGACAGGAGACGGGCCTTCTTCTCTCTCTGGCTCCCAAGCGTCTCTGTCACCCCGCTCCTCTGTCCCTCTCCTTACCTCCCCTGCCACGAGATGGGAATAAAGGAGGTCTCGTGGCAGGTGATGACCTCCCCAGCCTTCCAGTTCGGCACTGCTCCCTGTCACCCCACGGGTGTCCCGTTTTTAAAAACGTGGTCCTCTTGGTCTAACTTGGACTTGGTAGCACCTCAGGTCCAATCCGCTGAGATGGGGAGTGGGTCACACAGTCTGGAGCATTCTGTGGTCAGCTGTTTGAAGGAGGGCGTGCGGTCAGGGAGGCAGAGATTGGGTATGGAAGGGCAGGGGAAGGAAACTCATTTGGTCTAGTAGAAAGAAAGGACTTGGAACCAGAGGCGCCCAAGATCAAGGTGCAGGTCCTAGTGGGTTTGTGTGGCCTTCACTGCTCCAGCCTCAGTGCCCTCATTTCCAAGTGGGGAGAACCACGTCCTGTACGGCTTCCATGGGTAGTGGTGCTTCTGCCCCCTGTCTTGCCTGGGCTGTGGTTGGGCTTGTTGTGGTTGTCATCGTTAGGGGCCGTCAAATCGGTTCTGACCCACAGCGGCCCCGTGGAGCACAGAACGAAGCATCGCCCAGTCTGTGCCCTCCTTACCGTGTCTTGATATTTGAGCCCATCAGTGCAGCCACTGTGTCAGGCAAAGGTCTAGGCGTGTCCCAGATTCCAGTCGACCCTCTGAATGGCGGGTCTTAACTGCTGGTCAGAGCTGGACCTGACCGAGCTGGGGGTCTAGTTAGCGGCTCTCACGTGTCGTCCGAACTCCTGGCGAGTTTGTGGCCCGCTCAGGCTCCATCTCCATGAGCTTTAATGTGTTGGAGCCCCTGGTGAAGGCTGCTGAACTAATCCATCTCACTGCGGGTTTCCTCTGTTTTTACAGACCCCGCTCGCTGCTTTACCAAACCCGATGGTCTTTGCTATGACGAGTCTGCCCAAGGTCACTAAGACAAAACCTCATTATCCTCGCTTCTAAGGAGCATTCTGGTGGAGACTCTTTGTTCCTTGCTCTGGGAGTTCACGGCCCACGCCTCATTTTTGTTGCCAACGCTGCCAGTCCAAGGCCTCGCTGCTGCTTCTGCTTGGGGTAGGGCTCAGATCGCCAGGCAAGCACTCACTGAGCGGTGTCCTTTGCAGTGGCTCTGGCAGACTGAGTAGCCAGGAAAGAGAAAGGCACTCTAAGTAGAAGGAAGAGCAGGTGCAAATTCGGCCAGCACGGGGTTCTTGGCCCTGCTCTGTGCACAGCAGCGAATTAGCTTTAGCCATCATGGTGGGGAAGAGACCGGTGAGACCTGATGCCGGACGGGTCACCTAGGCTGGAATTCAACAAGCCTCCAACGTCACAACAATAAAACATCGTGGTCTATATCCAGAAGGTCACCTTGAGCATAAGCTGGGAGACCAGAGTTGGCATGATCTGATTGGAAGGGGCTACTTCTTTGGGAAACAGCAGCCCATCCACCTGTGAGAGGTCTTGAAGCCATCAGGGGCAGCTGCTTTCTCTCCGGCCCTCCAGCAGGTCGCTGAGAACCTGGCACTGAGTGTGTGCTCAACTGGTATTTTGATGGAATATGCTCAAACTAAGGCTACGTGTCCTTGTTAATGGATTGACTAGATTACTCTCCTCCCCTCCGTCCCCCACCCAGTACCTGGAAATAACACCCTGTTTGACTTGTGAGACACACACACACACACACACACACACACACAGAAAATCTCAGTGCTAGGAAGATAAGAACTAGGAAATAGATGACTCGCTGCTAAGTCAGCAGTTCAAACACACCGGCTGCTCTGGGGAAGAAAGAAGAGGCTCTGTCTGCTGCTACAGATGCCTCAAGCCTCAGGACCCCTAACTAGGATCATGATGAGTCAGAGTCCACGTGATGGGAGTGGGGATTTTTGCTGCTGCTGCTGTTTTTCAGGTAACAGAGCTAGCCTAAGGAGCCCTGGTGACCCGCTGGGTAAGTTGGCACAAACCCACCAGCACTTCTTGAGAGAAAGGAGGCTGGCTGTTTGCAGGAAGATGATCAGTCTCAAAGATCCTAGAGAGAGAGTCAATGCGAGTTGGAATCAACTTGAAGGCAGTGCTTTTTGTTTTGGTTTGGTTTTACGACAGTCATAGACACCAGTAGACAGTGGAAATGAAAACCCCTTGAGAGTCCCCAGGTTCTGACTGGGGACTGCATGTGCTGCATGAGTCTGACAAGGAATTTGCAGACTGGTACTGGACATATGGGCTAATGTTGGACTTAAGGACTTGATCTGGACTGGGATGTGTTCTTAATGTACAATTACTCTTTGTATAAAGCTCTTTCCTGTACACGTGCACCTGCGAATTTGTTTTTCTCGCCTACTGTGTTAGCCCAGGTAGACTAGAGGAACAAATTTCATAGACACGCATATGGATACAAACGGAATGGAACATTGAGAAAACATCCCAACCCAACCCAGTTCAAAGTCATAAACCCGATATTAGCTCAGATGCCTGATACCGGTCTATCACGTTTCCTTCCGACTCATGAAATCACAGGCCAGTGGGTGCAGAGTCCCGGCACTGGCAGGGGTCCCCTCATTGGCCTCTACAGCTTCAGAGGTCTGGTTCCACCAGGGCAAGGCCATGTGGCTTCTCCTCCGGTTCCTGCAGCAACTTGGACTCTGCCATCTTGTCCGTAACTCATCGTCTCTGAGACTAACTCCCAACAACTGGGGAGATAGAGTCTCATCTCCATGAGGGAAATATCGCGAGATTTCCCAGAAGTCTCAGGAGAAAGCCATGCTCACACGGAGGCCTCATTGGCTACTCAATGGCTATCTCCAGATTAACAGACTAGAGTCCACCCCTACATCTCAATCATGAAATTAACATAAGCATCTGACCACCACATCTACCCAGACTAACACAGAGAGGCAGTGTAGGAGCGCTGTAGCCACACAAATAAGAGCCCATGTGACCTGCTGCCATCTCTCACCTTCCCTGCTGCCGCTTCATTAGTTCCTGTGGAGTTCTAATCATGGTCCCTCTAGGACCGAAGGTGACAGATACACTGGCCAAGATGGGGATGAAAAGTTGATTGAGTTCCTTCCCTGCACCCAGCGGAGGAAGCAGGTGGGCCTGCCTTAGAACAGGGGTGTCAGTCTCCTGCAGGTCAGGGGGCCAGTCCAAGCCCCAGCATTTGGAACCCACTTGACCTTGGGCCCATGACCTCTTGGGAACATTGCTCCCCTGAGAGAGCCCTGCAGGTATTCAAGTTTGCATCCTGGCAAGGCCGTGGAGACTTTCTTTCCAGACACAAAGACTCTGAGGCCAAGCATACTGATCACATTACTCCTCAGACCAGCACAGTGATCCTTAGTGGTCCTGCAAGTCTCAAAAGTGATTGATGAATTGATTCTCTTGTCCCCGTGGCCCCCCGCCCCTCTCCCCTTTCTCTCTCTATTCTTCCCAAGGACCACTCACTTGGACTCCTCTGCATTGTATGCAATGTGTCCTCTTGGCTGCCGTATCTGTAATTTATAACTCGTGTGCGTGTTAGTCAGCTATTTCTGCAATAAGGCAGTAAACACATCTCCCCCAGAGCAGGCGCTTACACACATTTTCTTGCTCATGGCTGTGGGGGCTGGGTGGGTGGACTGAGCTGGGTGCCAGGCTCAGGGTGATCTCAGGCCGGACCCACGCTCCTCCTGTCATCCGCGGGACAGCACCTACTCAGAGACTGTTCTCAGGATGGTGGCAGAAAGGCGAGAGGGGTGATCAGGGGTGCCGTGTCTTTTGCCTGGGTCCCAGCCGACACTCATCCGTGGGAAGGTATTTTCTGCCCAGAGTGACCATTTGCTGAGCAGGAAGGCGAGTGGCCAATCGCATCCGAGTGCCAGAAGCACTAAAGGGTTCATACACCCCCGCCCCAACATGGCTGTGTGAATTCCGAAGCCCCAGGCTCTTGCCTGTACTCCTAGGGGTGTACCCCCATATGGCCCCAATCTCCCCCAGCTCCCTCTGAGGATGATCCTCAGGTCTGGGGGCACCCACCCCATAGCAGAATGGTGGGTTCAAGGACGGAGCCGACTGAGTCTGGCAAATGAATACCAGTTCTTCTGGGGCTCCTCACGCCCCGATCCCAGTCAATAAGGCACCACTCTGCGGTGGTGCTGGCTAATCAGTGTGGTGACTCTGATTTGCATCTCTGATTAGTGATGGGTCTGAGTGGCTCTCCAGGTGCTTCTCAGGGCTGGGTTCCCTCATCCCTTCACATCCTGTTCTCCCTGAAGGGGCAAGGCCTCAGGACCGTGCGGGGGTGGAGGGGGGGAGGGCGGCTGGGAGAAGGGTGAGGTCAGGCTACTCTTCAGACAGGTTGGGCTGGAGGTGGGAGAGGCAGAAGGCAGAGCCCTGGGCGGTGGGCATATTCCCAGGCCTTAATCATTTACTGGCCCTTAAGTGAGCCCACCAAGCTGGGAAGGTGGTTGTCCCCTCGTGGGGTGTCCCCTCCAAGGGACAGAGCTCGGCGTTGGGGTGTGATGCTGTGTGGCTGGGAGAGCTGGCGGAGAAAGCTCTCCTTTCTCAGGTGGCTTGGGAATCAAGCAAAGGGCATTTCAGAACCCCATTAGCTCGGACCTACTACGCACACACGGCTGCACACCAGGGACTTTCCATACATCCACTGCTTAGTCATTGAGTCAGGAAGCAGGCTCTGATGCCCTGCTGTGTGCTGTACTCTGAGCACACAGGAAAGGAAAGTGCTCACCCAATTCCTGGTGCCCATACTTCAGGGAGGGGAGCCGATCTCGGGTCGGATGGTGTCAGCTACAGAAGGACTGGAAGGGTATGTGTGTGCGGCTTTGTAAACAGGGCTGTGGCGGGGCAGCCTGGGTGGTGGTTTTGGACCCTTAGACCAAGAACGGGCTGGGGAAGAGGGGAGACGTCTGGGTGCAAAAAGTAAGACGGCCCTTGCTCTCCGGGGACCCTGGTGGCGTCCTGGGTTCCAGTTTGGGCTGTGAACAGCAAGGTCAGCAGTTCGAAACCACTCCTCAGGACAAAGATGAGTCTTTCTATTCCCATAAAGACTTACAGTCTTAGCGGCGCATAGGGACAGCCCTACGCTGTCCTGCCTGGTCAGTTCGAGTCATAGCCGACTCAGTGGCGGAGACTTCAGAGTTTTCTCTCGGAGCACAGCCATGCCCGACCTGCACTAGTGAAAGCCCTGGGAGGTCGTGCCCCCCTCGAGCTGGGCATTGTCTGTGTCTCACTCCCTGGCCCAGGCAGAGAGCTTGAGGTAGCAGACAGCTGCTGGGGCTCTGGCCGCTCTCGGCAGTGCAGATGGGCCGCGCAGCCTGTCCCAGGCGGTTATGTCGGGGCACCGCCTGGCTGGGGCTCCCTGCAGAGGGTCTCTGCTGCGTGTGCTCGTGCTGTAGGAAACCTCTAAGAGCAGGAGAGGAGGGCAGACAGCTGGGTTCTGGCCACCCATGACTCCCCCATGCACTTGGTCTGGGCACCTGGCCCACAGCCCTACCTCACCGAGCCCACCTGTGACAACTGTGTCCGCCCAGATGTGGCAAGACCACATGTGACAGAAATTCACCTCAGACGGGCTGGAAGGAAAAGAAGAGGGGTTATGGGTTCAAGTCTTTGAAACAGCCTTTAGGCATGGCTGGACCCAGGACATCTGCATACCTGACGCCCTGCACTCTCCTAGCTGTGGAGCTGCTCTCTCAGGGTTCCACACTCAGGCAGCGAGACGATGGCTATGGGAGGTAGATTGTCCTCAGCAACACTGTACCTACGTGGGTTCCCTGTCTTCCTGACATGAAGGAGACTCGCACTGGGCCAGCCCGGGTCAGCCAGTCCTAGGGCCAGGTCCATGCTACACTGACTGAAGGTAGGCAAGGGGCGCTTCCCAATGGAACACCAGTCAGATGTGTGTGTGTGTGTGTGTGTGTGTGTGTGTGTGTGTGTCCCCAGCAGTCTGGATCTAAGGTGTGGGGAGGCCCCCCTGTCCCCGAATGACTCGGGGAAAGACACTCCTGTGGTGCCTGTCCCAGCTTCCAGTGGTTCCGGCCGTTCCCTGGCACGCACCGCATCACGCCAGCCACTGCTCCCATCCTCACCTGGTCTCCTCCTCCTTCCCTGTCTGCTCAAGTTCCTCTCTGCCCCTGTCTTATAAGGTCACCTGTCATTACGTGCTGGGCCCACCTGGAAACCACTGAGCTGTTACCAGAGGCTGCGGGCAGCTCTGCTCAGCAGACTGAGAGGCGGTGTGGCGTCTGTCACCTGTCAGGAGCAGTCAGCCCTCTCGCTGCTTCTCCAGTCTGGCTGCCATGGAACCCCCCTGGGGCAGTGGAGGGCCAGCAGGCAGCTGGGTTCTGGCTCTGCCACTTGGAGGTGGGGCCTGAGCATTCCTGGTGCTTGAGACCTCCTCCGCTAAGAGAGCCATGCGGTCAGGGCTGAGGACCCTGCCCTCCAGGACGCCGCCGCTCACCTGCGACTGGAAGACTTCTCAGTCACCCAGCTCATAGCGGGGCAATTGAGAGGGGGCAGAAGTCCAGTAGCCGACTAATCTGCTGGTGTCTGAGTCTCGGCGTTTGGGGAGAAGGCTTCTGACTGGCATCGAGGCTGCTCAGGGTCAGACTCCTGCCATTTGGGAAGTGGACTGCGGTGTGGGCCTGAAGGCCAGGCCAGGGTGTCAGCCCTGTGTCCCAGGCTTCACCACGCCATCCTCCACTAGGTACGTCAGTGGGAATCTTGTGAATGCCTCCCAGGGCTCACTAAGATGCCTTCCACTGTGTGCGCTTCTGCATGGGTTTGTTTCTGCGCTCCTTCACGCCCAAGGGGTTTGTTTGCAGTGGGGGTGGGCTTGGGAGCCCTCCCAGAGGGGTCAGCTAAAACCGGAAAGTCTAACTTTCTGTGCGTGTCTCACTCAGAGGGCACTAAGAGGTATTTTGCAAAATCTTGAGCACAAGAGGTGAGGAGGGAGGAGGGACTGCAAGGCAGATCCTGGAGTCGGATGGAAGGGGCAGGAATCCACACTCCAGGACTTGCTTCTCTTTGTTGAGCAAGTTTCCCGACCTCCTAGCCCTCATTTTCCCCATCTCTCTGTGTTAGTCTGGGTAAACTAGGGAACAACTCCACAGAAATTCATATATACATAAGAGAGAGTTTTAGTTGAAGGGTAAGTGTACATTCAGGAAGCCTCCCCACCCCATCCAGTCTAAGCTGATACGTCTGACTTAGCCCATATGTCTGACACTGATCTGCAAAGTCCTCCTCAAACTCACAAAACACACACAATGGGGCTGAGCCCCGGTGGCGTAGTGGTTGTACGCGGGACTGCGGCCCACTGGGACAGAGGTTCAATTCCAGCAGTGGGGCTGGGCCTCCTACTCCCACCACCGGAGAGCAGTGATGCCCCCCCCAAAAAACAAAAACAAAAACAAAAAACACACACAATGACGCCGAATGCTGGAGGATCACAGGCCAGAGGATAGAAAGTCTTTGAATTCAGTGGTATTGTAAGTTTCTCAGCTCTGGCAGGGGTCTCCATGCGGCTTCTCTAGCACCGAGGGCTGCATCAGGGTAGGCCCATGTAGCTTCTTCTCAGGGATGTCGCACAGGAAGTGAGCTTTGCCAGCTGAGGCAGAGAACTAGCTAAGGCAGCTGCACCCTGGTCCGACCACCAGAGAGCAAGAGGCCTAAGAACAAGAAAGGTGAGGCTCACAGAGCTATTTATCACTCCGCCATTGAATTAATCCCACGTGTGTTTATCAGTCATGTTGGCACAATAAACCTTCACTATCTCACTGTCCAATGGGACCAATAGGATTTCCCATCATAGGGCTTGTGAGGAGGAAACAGGACAGCCCATTCCAGTCCATGAGCCCGGCAGGCAATAAGTGGCGCTGTCAGGAATAGTCATTTGTGAAATAAGTATTGACTGTCTACTTTCTCAGGAATTTGGAGAGGTCCAGAGGAAAAGGTCCCTGTTTCTTACAGCTTGTAGGCTTATTGGGGAGACAAGCATGAATGCAGTGATCCCAGGGATGACTTAGACATTGATAAGATGATGATGATGCACTGATTTCTGAGTTTGAGGAAATGAAAAACCCAATACTGCCCAAGCCCCATGTCTTTGAGACATGACCCAGTGATCTGGGCTGGGGTCCAGCCAAGGGTGATGCCAGCCAGGGATCATGTGCTGAGAAACACTGTCCTAACAGAAGGACACCGAATGACTGTGGGCAATATGAGCCATGCCTAGAATGGGAGGCCCTTGAGTGTCTGGAGGAAGAGGCACTTGGGCTGATAACAGAGGGAAGAGTGATGGTTCAGCTAAGTTTGGAGTTTGGTGGGCATCAAGTCGAAGAAGAAGGCTTAGGTAGAAAGACAGTATGTACAAAGGGCCTGTGGCAAGCAGGAGCATGCCACTAGGTGATCTGTGAGAAGCTAACATCACTGAAGCACAGAGAGGGTGAATGTGGAGCTGGGAGGGATCAGACCAGGCAAGGCCTTAAAGTCCATGGTTCTCTCTGCTCTCAGAATTGCAGTGGGGTTGCTCAGTGGGAAGTAACAAGGTCAGATGGGACTTTTCAAAAGCTCTCTCTGGCCATCCTTTGGAGAGTAGATTGGAGAGGAGTCTGAGTGGACAAGGGGGACCCTTGAGGAGGGTGCTGCACTCACCTGGCTGAGCGATGATGAGCAGGTGGCAGCTTGGTGTAGGGGTTAAGAACTTGAGTTCTGGCATCAGTCTTTTCGCACGGCCATCAATCCTTCTGAGCCTCCATTTCCATATCTGAAGGGGGCGATGGTACTGATGCCCACCTCCCCAGGGTGCTGAGATAGTTAAATGAAGGTGATGGCTGAACAGGCATTGCATTGACACCAACCCTCCATGCTGCCTCTCCTTGAGTACTTCCCTTTTACTCTGCCGTCCTCAATCGTCACCTCCTCTGGGGAGGCTTCCTTGAGCATCCATGTCAGAGCTCGTTGCATCTCCTCTGAAATTACCTGGTCAAGACATTTTGCCACTCATGATTGCACTTATCTGCAGCCCCCAGTTGGCTGACCTAGAGCTCTGCAAGGACTGGGGTCATACTTTGATTATGTCTCTATTGCAGGGTCTAGAACAGCGGTTCTCAACCTTCCTCGTGCCGCGACCCTTTAATACAGTTCCCCATGTTGTGGTGACCCCCAACCATAAAATTGTTTTTGTTGCCACTTCATAACTGTCATTTTGTTACTGTTCTGAATCATAATGCAATCACATGACAAGCAGGATGTGTTTTTATTGTTACAAACTGAACCTAATTCAAGCATAGTGATCAATCACGAAATAATATGTAATTATATATTGTGAAATATTTATTTCTAATTACAAATAAATGAAATTTTTTCTTCAAGTGTTGTATAGTATGGGTAGCAATCTTCACGCTGGGTATTTGTCTGTGGGTGTATCTGCATGTGGGCGGACCTGCCTAGAGAGGGATAGAGGAGCGGTGTCCTGGTTCCTAAGACCATCAGAAAACATTTGATCAAAAATATGTGTTTTCTGTTGGCCTTAGGCGACCCCTGTGAAAGGGTCGTTCGATTCCCAAAGGGGTCTCGACCCACAGGTTGAGAATCACTGCCATGGCGTGTTCACTGGCTGTTTTTTGAAGTACATCACGTGACACTTCTTCTGAGTCTTAGTCTGGAAGCTCTGCTGAAGCCCGTTCAACATCAAGACAGCATGTGAATCGCCATGGACAGTCAGATGAGTGGTAGTTGCACTTGAGGTACATAGCTGGGAATTGAACCTGGGACTCCCGCACCTGGTGAGAATTCTGCCATGGAACCACCACTGGGCTCCAGATAAAAACGATGGCTCCATGAATTAATAAACACATGGGTAACGTATCTCTTGTTTTATACAGACAGAACTGAGTCCAGATCGACTTGGGATCTGGACTGGGTCTTGTGGATTAGTTCAGGGATGGCTTCCCATGTTCAGAATCCAATGCCCATGGCCTCCCCTGGGAGGAAGGTAGGTAAATAACAATGGCGGACGTGGTAGTCACATAATTTTCTGTCAACTTGAGACTATTAAGAGTGAGGGGTAGAGTTCCGCCTCTCAATCATGTCACAGCTTGATGACCTCATTTGGAGGCACCCAGGCGATACATAGCTCACCGGAGGCCAGATACTCTCTCTGCTTGGTCTCCCTGCAAGACTTCACTGTTGTCAAGCTACACGGAGCTCTGCTGACGGCAGTCAGAGCCCTGGAGCTTGGGGAGCCACGTGGAGACCACTGACTGCGGCACTAAGATGCTTCCATCACCGCTGGATCCACAAGAATTTACAGCTGCTGACCTGTGATCTTCCTGCACTTGGTGTCATTGCATGTCTTGCGTGAGTCCGAAGAGGAATGTACTGACTGGTATCAGACATATGGACCAATATCAGACTTATGGGCTTGATATGGACTGGTCTGGGATGTTTTCTTAATATACAATTACTCTCTTATATAAAGCTCTCTCTTCAAAACAAACCCCAAACTCTCTCTTCTACACAGAAGAGTGTCTCTGGATGTGTTTCTCTAGTCTACCTGAACTAACACAGTAGATCAAGCTTTTCCCTGGCTTGTTTCTTCATGGTAGCTTAATTTTTAAAATCCAGTGGAAATCCTACCTCAGTGGAATAAGAAACGAACCTCAAGCAAAAACTTCTCACTGAGCATGCCTCTCAAGCTTGAGCCATTCATATAATTTCACCTTTCTCTTCAGGTGTGGGCATGGATGCATCTTGCTGTGGATCTCTGGGCTGCTCTCTGTGGCCGCTGTGTAAGAAACTGGCCCCTTGCTTGGAAAGGCCTTGGGAGGGCCGTGGTCACGGCAGGTCCTTTGTCTTCTCTTCCTCACCAGTTTGGCTAATGAGGCCATCATCCAGCTCATCCCTCCAGCTCTTAACTGGAAAGGAGCCACTGGAGCCGTGGAGCCTGCTTCCTTGGAGGCAATGAAGTGGCCACCTCCTTCCCATGAGCACTGTCTGATGTGGGTCCACTGGGGTACCACCCTTGGCCATTCGCCACAAGTCCCTAACCAGTCTCCCGTCATGCATCTCTCCTCTGCTGTGCATCCTGGGCCAACGCTCAGATTGCCCACGTCTTTCTCCTTCTCTCCAGGAATCCACAGAGTTCTGCGTCCAGTCTCCTTCCATCATCATGTAAACACTTCCCTAAGTTGGCTCCAGTCTGGCCTCAACCTTCACCCATGTGTTAGGCAGGATTTTCTAGAGAAACAAAACCAGAACATGTATGCTTTTATATATATTTATACTGCACGAAGGAATATAACCGCTAATTAGTCCACACAGCAGTTTAGCTCACTTCCATGGAACAGTTAATATACTGGAAGCCCTTCAACTCATGTGGGCTGCCAGGTCCAAGGTCAAGGAAGCAGACAGCTGAGTCTTCCCTGGAGCAATGCAGGCAGATGAATGAATTTGCATTACAGATAATGCTGCCCACGGCAGCAAACAGCAGGGCAGGTCGCCAGCAGTCAGTAGCTCAGGAGCTTAGGGAAGCAGATGGGATATCAAACGTAAGCAATGAAAGGCAACAGGACCCACCATCCTCAAGCTCAAGCAACGTACATACCAGCAGCATGGTGAAGGATGTCTTAAAGGAACCTCAGGCTCCATGGACACGATTCCACGGGTTGGTTTGTCCCACAGGTAGTGTAGCTTACGAGGTGAGGCAGAGAATTAGCTACAGCAGCAGCCTGCTGGTCCAATCACCAGAGAGCAAGAGCCTCACGCTGCTCACGCTGGAGCCTCAGCCTGGATGCTGGCTTCCTTCCTCTACTGACATTCCCACTTTCTCCAAAGCCCAAGCAAATGCCACTTCCCTTAAGAATTGGAACGCCATCTCTCCAGTTGTATCGCTTCTCCAAGTTAGAAATAAGTGAAATGCCCAGGCGAGAGTACGGGTTGTCACCCCGACATCTGTTCATCCTATTGTGCTCCTTCCCATGTGACCCTCTCCCCCCAGCCCAGGCATGCGTCTTTATGGGTGTAAATAAACCCAGCTGGCACTTGCCATTGTAGGGAGTGTGTGGCCCTGGTCGGTGAGAAAAAAGACTGTGGGAGGATGGTGGAATGTTCTTAGTCTGAAGGAGAGATGAAAGAGCCTGCTTCTTTTACTCCAGTCTAGGTTGTTCAGTCACATTTTGACCTCCAGCGGTGGCATTAGGGACACTCTACCACCTTAAAACAGCAGAGCATCCAGAGATGCTGTCCTTCCAAGGTTTTTTTTAAGCGAGATAAAGAGATCATGTTTCTATACAGTGTGGAGATTGTGTCAGTAACCCCCGAGATAATTCTGGAACTAGCAGATACAATCATTTCTAGCTATGATACAGTGTCGCCATTACCGATGTGACCACGCCTAATACAGGCCCACTCCTAATAATATCAGAGGACCAGGATAAGCTTTTTACTTCTTTTGTTTTTTTTTGGGGGGGGGGCATCACTGCCCTCAGGTGGTGGGAGTAGGAGGCCCAGCTTTTGCTCCCGTGAGCTGGAATTGAACTTCCATCCCAGAAGCTTTTTACTTCTTGCTGTTGGGTGCCATTGAGTTGGTTCTGCCTCACAGAGACCCTGTGTGCAACAAAACAGACTACTGCGCAGTCCTCCAACATGCCCACATCGGTTCCCATCCCCACTTGTGCAGCCACTGGCACCATTTCTTTGAGGGCCTTCCTCCCCGCCCCCTTTCACTTTACCAGGGACTGGTCTCTCCTCACATGTTCAGAGTATGTAAGACAAAATCTCCCATCCCTGCATCCAAAGAGTGCTCTGGCTGGCCATCTTCCAAGAGAGATTTGTTTGTTTGTTCTTCTGGAAGGCCACGGTACTTTCCATATTCTGCATCAGCACCACGATTCAAATGCAGCGATTCTTTTTCGGGATTCCTTATTCAGTGTCCAACTTTCACATGCATATGAGACGATTGAAAGCACCATGACTTGGTCAGGCGCACCTTAGTCCTCAAAGTCACATCCTTGCCCTTCAATACTCTCAGGAGGTCTTGTGCAGCAGATTTGCCCAATGCAAGTGAGTCTTTCTGACCTGTTGACTGCTACTTCCATAAGCCTTGATCATGGAGTCAAGTAAGATGATGTGTTAGACAGGGTTCTCTAGAGAAACAAAACCAGGACACTAATAATTTTATGTATATTCATATAGATGGATATCTAACATAAGAAATAATTAGTTAACTAATCTATAAAGCAGTACGAATGGCTCGGTGAAAGTCACTTGTGTGAGACAGCTAGTACACTGGAAGTCCTTTGAGTCTTGAGTTTCACCAGGTAGACCTTTGTAGAGCAATTCAGACTATCTGGCCACAGGTTGCAAACAGCAAAGTAGGCCACCATCCATCAGCCTGATGACAGGGTCCGATAGTCCCCAGCTCAAGGGATGTATATTCCAGTAGTGTGGCGAAGCAGGGCTTGAAGGAACCTCAACTCACAGCAACACGGTCCACGGATTAGGTGTTCCATGGGGAGTGTAGCTTGAAGATTGAGGCACAAGACAAGCAAGGCAGCGGCTATTCTGAAGATCCCAGAGCAAGAGAGAGAGATAGAGAGAGAGAGAGAGACAGACAAGGTTCGCTGAATCATTTATCTCTGCCCTTCAAATAATCTCACATGTCTTCATTAACCATGTTGGCACAACAAACCTACCTATCACAGATGAAATCCTTGACAACTTCAAATTTTTCTCCATTTATCAGGATGTTACCAACAGGGCCAGTTGTGAGGACTTTAGTCTTCCTTAAATTGAGTTGTCATCCACACTGAAGTCAACTATCTTTGTTCTTCATCACCAAGTTCTTCAAGTCCTCCTCATTTTCAGCAAGGAAGGTTGTGTCATTTGCAAGGTTGTTAATAAGCGTCCCTGCAGTCCTGAAGTTGCATTCTTCTTCATGTAGTCCAACTTCTCTGATTATTTTCTTAATATACAGATTGGATAAGTATGGTAAGAGGATACAATCCTGACGCACACCTTAACTCATTCTAAATCATGCAGTATCCCCATTGTTCTGTTTGCACCACTGTCTCTTCGTCCATGTACAAATCCCTCATAAGTGCAATGAAGTGTTCTGCGATTCATAGTCCTATGAAGACTACCCACCGTTTGTTATGATCCAGAGTCAAATGCCTTTGCATTGTTAATAAAACACAAGTAAACATCTTTTCTGCATTCTCTGCTTTCAGCGAAGATCCATCTGACATCAGCAGAGCTATCACTTGTTCCATGTCCTCTTCTGGGTCTAGCCTGAACCTCTGCCATCTCATCGTCGATGTACTGCTGCATCCATTGTGGGATGATCCTCAGCAAGTTTTTACTTGCAGGTGGTCTTTATAACATTTTTCTATAATTTGAGCATTCTGTTGAGTCACCTTTCTTTGGAATTGATAAAATTAGGGGTCTCTTGCAGTCAGTTGGCCAAGTAGATGCCTTTCCAATTTCCTGGCATAGATGAGTGAGTGCTTCCAGTGCTTTGTCAGCTAGTCGAAACATTTCAATTGCATCTCATCAATTCCAGGAGCCATGTTTTTGTTCCTATTGCTTCCAGTGCAGCGTGAACTTCTTCCTTCCATGCCATTGGCTCTTGCTTATGTGCTCTCTGAAATGGTGGGATGTTGACATGTTCTCTTTGGTACAGTGAGTCTTGTGTATTCTTCCCATACTTCCTACATCATTCAGTGTTTTTCCCAGAGCATCTTTCAACATTGCAGCTTGAGGCTTGATTTTTTTTTCTTGTTTAAACTATGCTTAATGTGGTCTTTCTTTTAGGTTTTCTAACGCTCAGTCTTTGCATATTTCATTGTAATACTTTACTGTGTCTTCTCTGAAATGTTCTCTTCAGCTCTTTCATTTCATCGTGTCTTCCATTAACCTTCGCTGCTCTACAATTAGGAGCAGGTTTCAGAATCTCAGCTTTGATCTCTTCTCTCTTCCCTGTCTCTTTAATAACCTTTTTCTTTCTTCATGAATTATGTTCTTGACAGTCTCCCACAGTTTATCAGGCCGTCTTTCGTTAGTGTTAAGTGAGTCAACTCTGTTCTTGGGATGTTTTCAAAATGCAGATGGAATAGACTCAAGGTTGTACATTGACTCACATGGACTTGCTTTAGTTTTCTGTGGCTTCAACTTGAACCTATATATGAACAATTGAAGGTCTTTTCCACAGTCAGTCTCTGGCCTGGTTTTAATTGCTGGCCTTGGAAAAACCAGTGACATACTAGTGATATTAAGCTTCTCCATCATCTCTTCCCATAGATGTAGTCGATTTGCTTTCTGTATGCCACCATTTGTGTTGTGGGAAAAGGATATTTGCTATGAACAAGGCATTGTCTTGCAAATTCCTGTCATGCTATCTCCAGCTTAGTTTCTATCACCAAGATCATGTTTTCCACTTACTATTCCTACCTCTTTGTTTCCAACTTTCATATTCTAATCACCAATAATTATTGATGCATCTTGAACAATTTTCACTGGAACATCATGGTAGAATCCTTCCATTTCTGCATCACTAACTTTAGTGGTTGGTGCATACATTTGAATAATAATTGTATTGATGGGATTTCCTTGAAAGTGGATAGATGTAATTCTTTTATAGACACCATGGCCCTTCAGGACAGAACTTGAAATGTCCTTTCTGCCCATGAACGCAGTGCCATTCCTCTTGATTGTGTCATTCCTGGCATAGCATCCCTTAGAATTTAAAACGGCCAAGACCAGTCCATTTTAGTTCACTAACTCCTAAGGTATGGATCATTATGAGTTCCACTTCATCTTTGACAACTTCCAGATTTCCTAGATTTACACTTTTTAACATTTCCAGTTTTGATTATTAGTAGATTTTTGCAGCTGTTTCTTCTTACCTTGAGTTGGTCCCCATAAGCAAATGAAGATCCCAAAGGCTCCACTCACTCAGGTTTAACTCCATTCACATCGCCATGGGCTCCTGTGTGCGTTTTCCTACTTTTAAAGTGTTCCCTCTAGGAAGCTTCATTTTCACGAAAGATCTACATGAATACCTATTTTCACTCACCAGAAGGAGTCTGGAAGAGTGCCAACTTTAAAACAGAGAGGAAACTAGTGTTCACTTTGCACCCCAAGTGGCGAGAGTCACCAGGCTGCTTCCCTGGAAACTCTAGCTCTGTACTCTGTAATTTGAGACTGTGTGTCTGCTGGGGCAGGTGGCTCTTTGGTTCTAAAGATGCTCAAAATTGTCTCCCCTTGAAGCACATGACCACTGCTTCTCCTCTGGCCATCATAGGAGCATTATGCCCTTGTGGTAGTCTGGGTAGACTAGAGAAACAAATTCATAAACACGCATATGTACATGAGAAAGAGGTTTATATACAAGAGCAAATGAACATTGAGGAGACATCCCAACCCAGTCCAGTCATAAGTCAGATATTAGGCCATATGTCTTATACCAATCTTTAAAGTCCTCCTCTTCATACTCATGAAGCACATGCAATGATGCCGGGACAATCATAAGCCAGTGGGTGCAGTCTTGTGTATCCAGTGGTGGTAGAAGCATCTCAGCACTGGCAGGGCCCTCTGTGTGGCTTCTCAAACATCTCAGCACTGGCAGGAGTCTCTCTGTGGCTTTTCTGGCTTCAGAAGACTGGTTCCATGAGGGTAAGCCCATGTGGCTTCCCTGGGATGTCTCAGAGGGAGTCTGCCTTGTGTCTTGTCAGTAGAGCGTCTCCAACGGACGGAGCCTTAAGTCTTCTCACCTCCAGGGGAGAAATACAGCCAGAGTTCCCAGAATTCTCAGGAGAAAGCCATGCCCACACAGAGGTCTCATTGGTTTTCTTCAAATTGACAGACTAGACTCCCCTACACTCCCAATCCTGAAATTGACACCAGATTACATGACTGCCACAAACCTGTACTCATCTGTGCACCCTGAAAATGGAGATATTAAATTTATAAATGTGAGATGTTAGTCAGTCTGTGCATAGGAAACTGAGTTAATTGCCACAATTACTATGAGGAGCATGCTATTATTATCCTCTTTATCTAGAGGAAACCAACGTCCAGAAAGGTTGGGTAGCTTACCCAGGGTCACAGAGCGTGTAATCAGGGTTCAGGGATTGTGCTCTTAATGATGGTACTGCACTCACACACACATACACACACAGATATACACATTACCCCCCCCCCCCACCGCTCTTGAGGTAGTACCATTACAACCTAGAAACAAGCCTGGAAGGTGGCTTCTACTGCACTCACTGGCCTTCGGGGCACTGGCTGTGGCATGCCATGCAGTGTGGATACCCTTGCCTTCTTGCTGCTTCGCCATGAGACTGTGCCCTGACTGTAGGCTGTGGGCAGGGATACGGCAGGGAGATGTGGCCCTTGTCCTGGGGCAGAGGTGGCAGCTCTGCAGCAGCTGCCCATACCGCAGCCGTGTGCAGAGTGCCCTGGCAGGTGCAGCCGAGCAAGGCGGATGATCCAGTCTAGTCCCTCTTCCAGCACCAGTCAGCGAGATAGGGTTGAACTTGTCCGCCCTGTTGAAGCAAAGAGTCTGTCGGAATGATGATCGGTTGACGCAGCAGAGGAGGATTTGGGTCAGTGAGGAAGTTCACGGTCCTCAGCAAGGGATGCCTCAATCAGTCCGTGTGTGAGGAGACAGCTGGTATATGGGACTTGCTCCACCTTTAGGGCCAGAGGGGCTAGGAGATATCCAGCGGGCAGTGCTGAAGCCTGGGGCCACAGGAGAAAACCAAACACACACTGAACAAAGGGAGGGGGAGGGAGCGACAAGGCCTGAGAATCCAGGTCAGCATCTGCATCAGACAGTTCCATCTCCCCGCAGAGGTGATTGGTGATATCAGCCGGGGGGGGGGGCGGGGGGGTGGGGGGGAAATCTATTGTAATTGAGTCAGGAAACTGCTTAGATGAAGCATTAAGAATATAAGATGTAGGTGATTATAGATATGTATAGGAAAAAAAGTATAATTATGTGGCCATCAATGTTGGGAAATATTTTGTAGATGTGCTTCCTTGGGAGAAATGGGATATATTGGATCAATGGAATTGGATGGCTATCTTGGCAGCACGTTACTTAGATGCACAGGCATGATAGAGAAGGGAAACCGCAGTTTTGATATCCCATGACCATAAGAGAGGTGAAGGAACTGGGATAGTTGGAGGAGAGGAAAGAAGCCATTGGAGGGGGAAGGGGGATGATCAAAGGAATGCGTGTGAGTATTGAAATGAAATGAAATAAATGAAATGATGATGAATCTCTGTTGCTTAATATATCCTGCTCATCAACACAGCTGATTGGAGGACACCTTGGAGTGGGGAAAGGCAGGGAACAGTCTCCTGGCAGTTACCAAAAAGTGACATCAGTCTCTACCAGCTCCGTCTCTTGCTGCCCTAAACAGTGGCTAGCAGTTATAAGCAACGCAGGGTCTTGAGCTGGGTAGTAGGCGGCTGTGTAAGACAGGAACTTGGGACAGCTGCCAAGGCTGAGATCTGGTTATGTGAAGGGCAGAATGCAAGCTCCCAGGCCATGTCCCTAGTGAGATAGGGCACAACTAAGAAAGCCCTGGAAGGAGTTCCAAAGGAGAGCTAAGGAAGGAGGCCATCCAAATGGAGGGCGGGCAGAAATATGCATCAGTATGTCGTGTGTGTGTGTGTGTGTGTGTGTGTGTGTGTGTAGAGCGAAAACTCATGTGCGTTCATGGTGGCTGTGTTGGGAGAAATGAGGCTGGAAAGTTGTTCGGGCTTGGGGAAGGGGGGGGGGCTAGAGAAAGTGTGAGACCAGATGAAGGGCTGGTGGCGCGAGTGACAGTCAAGCGGTTAGCAACCCATTGGAACGGATGTTGGCAGTGGCGTTGGAGCTGAGCCCCGCAAAGGCAGTCAGTCTCTGGGGGTGTCAGAGAGAGGCGTGTCCGTGTGCGGCGGCTGCGGTGCTGCCATGCGAGCAGTCTGAGTGTGTTTCCATGTCTGTGCCATCAGAAGGGCTGTCCCACTGCCTAGGAACTGACCGCCCGGCTGAGCTCTGGGGAGCAGGGGAGTGATGCGATGGGATTTATGCTCCGAGAAGGGGCTCTGGCCACTGCAAACGTTTGTTCACCGGGTGGGTGGATGGATGGGTAACAGAGTTCTAGAGTGGGCAGGTCCCTGGGCTGATTTCTTTCCACCTGACAAAAAACGTAGAAGGTTCCATTCCTTCCCCAGCTCCAGTCTGGGCAGGACTCACCCGCTTCCTGCCGCACCCCACTGTCTGCTCTGGGCCCCCAGCAGCCTGCGCTGCCCTCTGTCCCCACCGCTGTCTCTGCTCAGCCCTGTCTGGACATGCCTGCTGCGCCGGAGCTCTTTCCTCCCTTCACCAGCGGGAGAATTGGCAATCTTCTGGGATTTAATTACAGGTTCCCCGAGGGCTTTTCAGCCCATCACAAGGCTCCTGCAGGCTGCCGGCTGGGAGGTGACAGCGGCGTGCAGTGATGAACAGCCACTTCCCGGCATGGCGGCTGTACCCAGTGGCCGGCCCACGCTCTCTGGGCTGTTCTGCGTTTTCCTGAGCAAAACATGCCTCACTCCCATTTTGCAAGATCAGATAGCTAGCGGGAGTGGGGGGGGGGGGGGGGGGGGGGGGGGGGGGGGGGG
>PVJH01023170.1:0-35293 GCA_004026705.1 Nesogale talazaci | reverse complement strand
GCAGTCGTATACCTTCTATGTCTTTTCTTTGGCTTATGCTGTTAGCTAAAACCTCAAGTACGATATTGAACAATAGAGGGGACAATGGATATCCTTGTCTGGTCCTCTTTTTTAGTGGGAATGTGTTTGTCTTTTCTCCATTGGCTATCACATTGGCTGTTGGTTTTTCATATATAACTTGTATTGTCTTGAGGAATTTCCCTTCTATTCCTATCTTCTTGAGTGTCTTAAACATGGACTGGTGTTGAATATTGTCAAGTGCTTTTTCAGCATCTATGGATATAACCATATTATTCTTATACTTTTTCCTGTCAATATGGTGAATGATACTAATGGTCTTTTGTATGTTGAGCCACCCCTGCATTCTGGGTATGAACCCCACTTGGTCGTGGTGAATTATTTGTTTTATATGCTTTTATTCTATTGGCCAGTATTTTATTAAGGATTTTTGTATCAATATTCATTAGGGATATTGGTCTGTAGTTCTCAATTCTTGTGGGATCCTTGCCTGGTTTGGGTATTAGTGTTATGCTGGCTTCTTAGAAGGAGTTTGAGAGTTTGCCATCTTTTTCTATGCTTTGGAAGAGCTTGTGTAGGGTTGGTGTCAGTTCTTCCCTGAATGCTTGGCTGAATTCTCCTGTCTAGCCATCTGGTCCAGATGATTTCTTTGTTGCTAGTCCCTTGTTAACCTTGTCTATTTCTTCTATTGTTATCGATCTGTTAAGATTCTTGATGTCCATTGGAGACAATCTAGGAAGAGATTGCTTTTCCAAGAATTTGTCCATGTCTTCCAAGTTGTTGAGTTCATTGGCGTATAGAGCTTTGTAGTACTGAGTGACTATTTTGATTTCATTAGGATCAGTTGTTAGAAAATGTTAGAAAGTGTTGTTAGAAAGTGTGGCCCAGCTGGGCAAGCTTGGGTTTAGGGGATGGCTTGATTTTATCCTGGCCAGTGGTGGTGCCCTTATGGTGTGCCTGGGCATGGGCCTCCTGGGTGGGGAAAGGGCTGGCCCTTCCTTGCACTGGGGACACACGAGTCCCTGGGGGTGGGGAGTGAGAGATGTGTGTCTGCATCTAGTGTCCCCTGGGCACATTGGGGTGGGAAGGACTGGTTAGTGATTGCAGGCGGGCGCTGATTACCTGCTGGTCCCTGGGTTTGCAGCTGCGGTGCAGGCACCCTAGATTCCGCCGGCACAAAGAACCGGCAGCATCTGCCTGCTTCCATGGGGAGTGCAGGCGTGTGGGTCACACCTGTTCCTGGTTCAGAGGAGGGCTCTGAGCTTTCCTGGAGTCACAAAACCCCATTGAGAGCCCTACCCTTCACCGTGTCACCCCCACTCACCGATCTCCCGGAGCTCCAGGCGTGAGCTTCCAATCTGGCCGCCATCTTCCTGTGCTCGTTTCTCATTTATTTTTAAAACTCAGAACAGAATACGAGTCTACAACTCTATTCTTTGACAGAAACTACTTAACTGCTCCTCACTAGCTCATCCTTATCTTATACTTGGTCTTCTGCCCATTTTCTCTAAAATCGTGGATACATCGTTTGCAAATCTTGCTCTAAAAACAACTTAGTTTGTATAGTAAACACTATGCAAGATGTAGATGTAAAGAGAATGTCTCATTTTGACATTAATATCCTGCAAGCATTCTAGCAATCTCCTTTAAAATACATTGATTCCCTAATTTAAAGCATATTAGCCTGTCATGCACACCCACAGCACATTCAGTTCAGCATCTTCCTACACTTTAATGCATTAGCCTCTTCATACTGTTGTAACAAGCATGTAACTAAGTGATTTTAATGAAAAAGAAAAGTTTTTTTTTCACAATTATGTATTTAAAAGTCTGAATTAATGGCTCTGGCTATCGGGAACGTATTCTATTTTTTCCAACTCTAGAAGGAGATTTTTGTTTTTTCTGTTTCTCCGTTTCTTGGTAATCTCTCCATGACATAAATCTTTCCCTGCCTTTTAAAAAGATTAATCAGATTCTTTTATATCTGAAAATTATGGTCCACAAGAAACTGACCCTGATATGACCTCACTAACACAGGAAGGAAAACCCTGATTCCAAATGGAACTACACCCACATGATGCTAAGGTACCAACATATATTTTAGAGGTCCTAACTCAATCCATATAGGGAAATGTAAAGATCATGTATCTAAAGCTGTCTACTGTGCTATGCAAAGTAAGGGCATAGTAAGTGTCTTTATCACTTTCTTCTAGCAGCGCTTATGAAACATGATATCTTAGCTCACTGACTTGCTGCTAGGCAAAATTTCAGACTCCTTGGAGATAATGATCATTAAAACAAGCATGTGTAAAACTACCCAACACACCGGGTAACTATAAAACACTAAACTACATAAATATAAAACAATTATCAAATGCAAATTCACACAATAGTGGTACAAAAAGCAAAACTATACAGAGATAAAAATGGAATACCATAAAATGCACAGATATGCAAGGCTCAACTTCATCGCTATAAAATGCACAACCTCCCAATTACACACACAACTACACGATGAGCAATAAAACCATGCAATGTACAACACAACTATACAACACACTACACAATGCTTAACCATACATAAATCAAATGTACAATGAGGTATGAGGCCCAAGTGAAACTTTTTCAACATTCCTCAATGTGAATTCTCATATGCATTTTGAGACTCAAGAACAGACAAAAAGCTTTCCCTTGTATTTTATCCTTTAAAGACTTTTCTCCACTTTAGGAGTCTTGGTAGTGTAGCGGGCTATGCACTAGGATGCTAATCACAAGGTCAGCAGTTTGAAACTGCCAACAGCTGTGCTGGGAAAAGATGAGATTTCCTACTCCCTCAGAGTTACAGTCTTGGATTGCCACAGGAGAAATTCTACACCATCCTATTTAGCTAAATCAACTCAATGACATTGTGTTTTGATTTTAAATTTTTTCCCACTGTGAGTTCTCATATGAATATTGCAGACTGATACCTGAATAAGAGTTTTTCCACATTCTTTACATTCATAAAGCCTCTCTCCATAAGTTGAAATATGTAGCTTTAGATGTGTAAATCAATGAAAGGCTCACCCACATTCCTTCCATTCATAAGGCCTTGGTCAACTGTGAGTTCTCATTAGTTAGTGAAGACAGGAATGACAAAAGTTTTTGTAAGATTCCTTATGTTCATAAGGTCTCTGTGGCAGTCATGTGCTTATATTAATTTCTGGATTGAAATGTAGGTGTTGAGTCTAACCTGTTAATTTCGAGATAGCCATGGAGTAGCAAATGAGGTCTCTGGGTGGGCATGGCTTTCTCCTGAGACTTTTGAGAAATCCTGTGATATTTTCCTCATGAAGTTGAGAAGTTATCTCCCAGGTTGATGGGAGTTAGTCTCAGAGATGATGAACCATGGACACGACAAGATGGCAGTGCCCAAGAAGCTGGAGGATCTGGCGGAGAGACCATATGGCTTTGCCCTGATGGAGCCAGACCTCTGAAACTTCTGCCACCATGGGATGCTGTTGATGGACCCTGAGTCCTGAAAGTGAGGAGCCATGTGGTGACCCCTGCCAGGGCCGGGATTGGGCACCCACTGATCTGTGACTTTGTGAGTCAAAAGGAGACATTATAGATTGTTATTGGGCATATGGGCTAATATCAGACTAATGACTTTGAACTGGACTGGTCGGGATGCTTTCTCAGTGTTCCATTCCTTTTGCATATAAACCTTTTCCTTATATCCATATGCGTGTCTATGTATTTGTTTCTCTAGTTTACTCGGACTAACACATTATGGTACCAAGGATGGGGTACTAGAGGAACAAATCATAAGATGGAATGTAGAAGCTTGTTTGACTTGTGGCTCATGTCATTGTTACTTCTTTGGCCAGCCAGAAGGCAGATATATCCTTGGAGTTTACTGAGTTATTTTCTGGAAACAATATAGGAAGTTAAAGTTTTGATTATTTTGCTTGGATGCTGTCTTTGGTTATTTCTATATAAAATGAATACTGTTAATGTATATCTTGAGTTCAGGGGCAAAAACTGCCTTTTGAATATCTCAGAAATTATGCTGATAGAGGAGAATGATTAGGAAGGTCAGAATGACTGACAGAAATCATGGATCTCTTTGGATGCCTTCAGAGACCTAATTACATGTTTTTGTGTAAACAGTATCTCATATAAAGATATAGATGAGCTTAATAATATTGACCTTGACTGTTTTAAAAATTTAGTTTGATTTCTGATTATGCTCTTTATACTGATTTCTTATGCCTATTATTTTAAATATAAGGATCTATAGAAATGTTCATTGGGGAATATGAAAAGAGTTTGTAAATCCACTTACCTCAAACCAAACATTGACCTTTAGAGGGTTTAGGACTTAGCTTCAAAGACATCTTTGAAGAGATTAACCCCACCTTGTCCTAAGATGGTTTAGGCCACATTTAGAAAGACTTCTCAGAAGAAAGTAGCCCCACCCAATCTTTTGGAGTACTCAGGATGCTTGTATTCTCACAGAAGGTCAGACTGACCGATGAAGAAGGAAAGAGTCTATTTCCTTGGAAAATCCTGACTAGTGATTATTTTCAGAAGCAAAGGACTATGAAACCATGAAGATAACTCCTCTCTGGGACTGAATGTTAAAGAAAACTGTGACAGGCTGAAATGCTTGTTAGGTTTCCACCTGGATCTACATTTTGAGTAGAAGTAGGAGACCTGCAGCAATAAAGACATAGGTTGAATTTGGCCACTGACACCCATGGACTTGGTTCACAGGAAATAGAGAAGATGACAGCAGGTTGACTGGTCTGAAGTTCATGTGCTAGTGTGGGAGGGATAGGCATTTTGAGAATTTGTGATGGGAACACAGTCTAAGATTAGTGAGTGTTGGAAGTACAATGAAAAAGCCTGTATGCAGTCACAGAAGGAATACTCTGGTGAGATGTATGAGCATGGAAGACAACGTTCATGAAAATCGAGCTGTGGTGAGGGGTGTTTTCTTGTGAGAAATTAGCCTCCTGGTGGTACGAGTGACCTGAGACACAGCTAGCTACACTGCTGTAGGCAATAACGATAAGCATAGTGATTGAAAAAACAAGGACAACAGGCAAATTCGGTGTTCATTTTGTCTGAATATATCAATGGGTCTCATGTAGTGTGCCCAATAAACTCTAATTATAAGCATTCTGGAGAGATTCAGAACCTTTCTTGGTGTTAATTAAGCACAGGTAAATTAAGTATTTAATTAGATAATTAGCCAATCTCCATAAATGAGAGAGATCATAGATGCTGAAAGCACCATGAAAAGTCTGTGTATGGTCAGAGACGGAACACTGTAGTGAACTCTATGAGCGTGGAAGACAATGTTCATGAAAATAGAGAAGTGGTGAGGGATGTTTTTCTTTAAGAAATAAGCCTCATGGTGGTAAGAGTGGCCTGAGAAACAGCCAGTGACACAGCAGGATACACAAATGACAAGAACGCTGACTGAGAAAACAAGGACAACAGGAAAATTCGTATTCACTTTGTCTCAAAATATCATCAGGTATCAGCTGGTGTGGGAAGTAACCTGAAATTGATGTTGTTCTGGAGAAAAGCAGAAGGCTTCCTGGTGTTAATTAAGCACAGTAAATTAGTTACATAATTAGTTAATTAATCTCTAGGTATGAGAGTGAAACTCAGAGATTGGAGTGTTGGAAGTACCATGAAAAAGCCTGTATATGGTCAGAGAAGGAGCACTCTGATAAACTGTATGAGTGAGGAATACAATGTTCATGAAATACAGCTGTGGTGAGGGATGGTTTTCTTTCAGAAATAAGCCTCATGGTTGTAAGAGAGGCCTGAGAAACAGCAAGCGACAGTGGTAGGCCCTAATAATAAGAACACTGATTCAGAAAAGAAGGACAACAGGCAGATTCTTATTCACTTTGTCTCAAAATATCACCAGGTATCAGGTGGTGTGGCAAATAACCCATAATTAACAGTGTTTTGAAAAAAACAGAATGTTTTTTGGTGTTAGTTAAGCGCAGGTAAATTAACTATGTAATTAATTAATCTCTAGAAATGAGAGGGAAACTCAGAAATTAGAGATTGTTGGAAGTATCATGTAAATGCCTGCATAGGGTCAGAGAAGGAACATTGGTGAACTGCATGAGCGTGGAAGACAATGGTCACGAAAGTGGAGCTGTAGTGAGGGATGATTTTCTTTGATAAACAAGCCTCATGGTGGTACGAGTGGCCTGAGGAACAGCCATCGACACAGCTGTAGGCAATAAGGATAAGAATCTTGATTGAGAAAACGAGGACAACAGGCACATTCTTATTCACTTGGTCTCAAAATATCACCAGGTGCCAGCTGGTGTGGAAAGGAACACGTAATTTAAGGTGTTCCGGAGAAAACTGGAACGTTTTCTGATGTTAATTAAGCACAGGTAAGTTAATTACATAAATAATTCATTAATCTCAAGAAATGAGAGTGAAACTCAGAGATTGGAGAGTTTTGGAAGTACCATGAAAAAGCCTGTGTGGCTCAGAGAAGCAACAGTCTCGTGAACAGTATGAGCATGGATGACAATGTTCATGAAATTTGAGCTGTGGTGGGGAATAATTTTCTTTGAGAAATAAGCCTCATGGTGGTAAGAGCGGACTGAGGAACAGCCAATGACACAGCTGTAGGCACTAATAAGAAAGCTGATTGACAAAACAAGCACAACAGGCAAATTCGTATTCACTTTGTCTCAAAATATCACCAGTAGTCAGCTGGTGTGGCAAAGAACCCGTAATTTATGGTGTTCTGGAGAAAACCAGAATGTTTCCTAGTGTTAATTAAGCACAGGTAAATTAATTATGTAATTACTTAATTAATCTCTAGAAATGAGAGTGAAATTCAGAGATTGGAGAGTGTTGGAAGTACCATGAAAAAACCTGTGTATTGTCAGAGAAGGAACAGTGTGGTGAACTGTGTGAGAGTGAAAAGACAATGTTCACTAAAATGAAGCTATGGTGAGGGATTTTATTCTTTGAGAAATAAGCCTCATGGCTGTCTGAGGGGTCTGAGAAACACCCAGTGACACAGCTGTAGGCAATAATGGCAAGAACGCTGAATGAGAATACAATGACAACAGGCAAATTCATATTCACTTTGTCTCAAAATATCACCAGGTTTCAGCTGGTGTGGCAATTAACACATAATTGATTGTGCTATCGAAAAATCAGAATGTTTCCTATTGTTAATTAAGCAAGGGATAATAAATTATGTAATTAGTTAATTCAGCTTTAGGAATGAGAGTGAAACTCAGAGATTGGAGAGTGTGGGAAGTACCATGAGAAAGCATGCGTATGGTCAGAGATGGAACACTCTGGTGAACACTATGAGCATGGAAAACAATATTCATGAACTAGAGCTGTGGAGAGGGATCATTTTCTTTGAGAAATAAATGTGATGGTGGTATAAGCGGTCTGATAGAGACAACCAGCGACACAGCTGTAGGCCTTAATGATGAGAACGCTGATTTAGAAAACAAGGACAACAGGCAAATTCATATTCAATTTGCCTCAAAACATCACCAGGTTTCAGCTGGTGTGGCAAGTAACCTGAAATTGAAGGTGTTCTGGAGAAAACCAGAAAGTTTCCTGTGTTAATTAAGCACATTTAAATTAATTACATAATTATTTACTCAATCTCCAGAAATGAGAGTGAAACTCAGAGATAAGAGAATGTTGGAAGTACCATGAAAAATCCTGGATGGTGAGAGAAGGAACAGTTTGGTGAACTGTATGAGAGTGGAAGACAGTGTTCACTAAAATGAAGCTGTGGTGAGGGATGTTTGTCTTTTAGAAATAAGCCACATGGTAGTACGCCCTGGCTGAGAACCAGCCAGCGACGTAGCCGTGGACAATAATGATAAGAATGCTGATTCAGAAAGCAAGGAAAATAGGCAAATTGGTATTCACTTTGTCTCAAAATATCACAAGTTGTCAGCTGGTGGGGCAAGCAACCTGATATTGACAGTGTTCTGAAGAAAGCGGAATGTTTCCTGGTGTTAAATGAGCACAGGTAAATTAAATATGTAAGTAGTTAATTAATCTCTGGAAATAAGAGGGAAACTCAGAGATTAGGGAGTTTTGGAAGTACCATGAAAAAGCTGGCATATGGTCAGCGAAGGAACACTGTGGTGAAATGTATGAGTGAGGAAGACAATATTCATGAAAGTAGAGCTGGGTTGAGGGATGTTTTTCTTTGGGAATAAATCTGATAGTGGTAGGAGCGACCAGAGAAACAACCAGCAACACAGCTGTAGGCGCTAATGATAAGAAAACTGATTCAGAAAACAAGGACAACAGGCAAATTGGTATTCACTTTGTCTCAAAATATCACCAGGTGTCAGCTGGTGTGGTGAGTCACCCGTAGTAAACGGTGTTCTAGAGAAAACCGGAATGATTCCTGGTGTTAATTAAGTACAAGTAAATTAATTATGTAATTAGTTAATTAATCTCTAGAAATGAGAGGGAAACTCAGAAATTAGAGAGTGTTGGAAGTACCATGAAAAATCCTGAGTACGATCAAAGATGGAACACTCTGGTGAAAGGTATAAGCTTGTAAGACAATGTATATGAAAATAGACCTGTGAGGAGGGATGGTTGTCTGTGAGAAATTAACCTCCTACTGGTACATGTGACCTAAGAAACAGTCAGCTGCACAGTTGTAGGCGATAATGATAAGCATAGTGATTGAGAAAACAAGGGCAGCAGGCAAATTCTGTGTTCATTTTGTCTGAAATTATCAACGGGTCTCATGTGGTGTTCCAATGAATGCTAATTATCAGCTTTCTGGAGAGTTTCAGAACCTTTTTGGTGTTAATTAAGCACAGGTAAATTAATTACTGAGATAATTAACCAGTCTCCATAAGTGAGAGGGAAACTGAATCAGAGATGCTGAAAGCACCATGAAAAAGCCAATGCGTGGTCAGAGACGGAGCACTGTGGTGAACTGTATGAAAGTGAAGACAATATTCATTAAAATGAAGCTGTGGTAAGGGATGTTTTTCTTTGAGAAATAAGACTCATGGTGGGCTGAGAGCCGTGAGAAACAGCTAGCGACACAGCTGAAGGCAATAATGGTAAGAACGCTGATTGAGAAAACAAGGACAACAGGCAAATCCATATTCACTTTGTCTTAAAATATCACCAGGTGTTTGGTGGTGTGTCCAGTAACCCGTAATTAATTGTGTTCTGGAAAAAAACAGATCGTTTCCTGGTGTTAACTAAGCAGAGGTAAATTAATTAAGTAATTAGTTAATCTCTAGAAATGAGAATAAAACCCAGAGATTGCAGACGGTGGGAAGTACCAGGAAAAAGCCTCTGGTATATGGTATATGGTCAGGGAAGGAACACCCTGGTTAGCTGTATGAGTGTGGAACACAATGTTCATGAAAGTAGAACACTGGTGAGGGAGAATTTTCTTTGAGAAATAAGCCTCATGGAGGAACAAGCAGCCTGAGAAACAGCCAACGACACAGTTGTAGGCCCTAATGATAAGAACTCTGATTCAGAAAAGAAGACCACAGGCAAATTCATTTTCACTTTGTCTCAAAATATCACCAGGTGTCAGCTGGTGTAGTAAATAACCTGAAATTGATGGTGTTCTGGAGAAAACCAGAAAGTTTCCTGATGTTAATGAAGCACAGGTAAATTATTTACTTGATTAGTTAATTAACCAATCTCCAGAAATGAGATCAGAGATGCTGAAAGCACCATGAAAAGCCAGTGTATGATCAGAAAAGGAACACTCTGGAAATGTATGAGCATGGAAGACAATGTTCATGAAAGTGTAGCTATGGTGAATGATAATTTTCTTTGAGAAATAAGCCTCATGGTGGTATGAGTGGCCTGAGAAACAGCCAGCGACACAGCTGTAGTCACTAATGAAAAGAACGTTGATCGAGAAAACAAGGACCACAGACAAATTCCTATTCACTTTATCTCAAAACATCACCAGATGTCAGCTGGTGTGGTAATCAACAAGAAATTGCCAGTGTTCTGGAGAAAACCTCAATGTTTCCTGGTGTTAATTAAGCAAGGGTAAATTAATTACATAATTAGTTACTTAATCTCTAGAAATGAGAGTGAAACTCAGAGATTGCAGAGTGTGGGAAGCACAATGAGAAAGCCTGTATATGGTCAGAGAAGGAACACTCTGATTAACTGTATGAGTGTGGAAGTCAATGTTCATGAAAGTAGAACACTGGTGAGGGAGAATTTTCTTTGAGAAATAAGCCTCATGGAAGAACGAGCGCCCTGAGAAACAGCCAGCGACACAGTTGTAGGCCCTAATGATAAGAACTCTGATTCAGAAAAGAAGGACCACAGGCAAATTCATTTTCACATCGTCTCAAAATATCACCAGGTGTCAGCTGGTGTGGTAAATAACCTGAAATTGATGGTGTTCTGGAGAAAAATGGAATGTTTCCTGGTATTAATTTAGCACAGGTAAATTAATTACATAATTAGTTACTTAATCACTAGAAATGATAGTGAAACTCAGAGATTGGAAAGTGTTGGAAGTACCATGAAAAAGGCTGAATATGGTCAGAGAAGGAACACTGTGGTGAACTGTATGAGCGTGAAAGACAATGTTCATTAAAATGAAGCTGTGGTGAGGAATGTGTTTCTTTGTGAAATAAGCCTCATGGTGGTCAGAGCAGCCTGAGAAATAGCCAGCGACACAGCTGAAGGCAATAATGATAAAAACATTTATTGAGAAAACAAGGACAAGAGGCAAATTCCTATTCACTTTGTCTCAAAATTATCACCAAGTGTCAGCTGGTGTGGCAAGTAACCCATAATTAACAGTGTTCTAGAGAAAACAGGAATGTTTCCTGGTGTTAATTAAGCACAGGTAAATTAATTATGTAATAATTAATTAATCTGTAGAAATGAGTGGGAAACTCAGAAATATCATGTGTTGGAAATATCATGATAAATCCTGTGCATGGTCACAGAAGAAACAGTTTGGTGAACTGTATGAGAGTGAAAGACAATGTTTATGAAAATGAAACTGTGATGAGTGGTGTTTTTCTGTTAGAAATTTGCCTCCTGCTGGTATGCACAACCTGAGACCCAGCCAGCTGCACAGCTATAGGTGATAATAATAAGCATAGTGATTGAGAAAACAAGAACAATAGGCAAATTCATATTCACTTTGTCTCAAAATATCACCAGGTGTCAGCTGCTGTGGCAAGTACCCCACATTTGAGGGTGTGATCTAGAAAATCAAAATGTTTCCTATTGTAAATTAAGCATGGGTAAATTAATTACACAATTAGTTAATTAGCCTCTAGAAATGAGATTGAAACTCAGAGAAAGAGTGTGGGACGTACCATGAAAAATCCTGTGTATGATCAGAGAAGGAATATTGTGGTGAACTGTATGAGCATGGCAGACAATGTTCCTGAAAGTGGAGATGGCGTGAGGGATGCTTTTCTGTGAGAAATAAGCTGCACAGCTGTAGGCAATAATAATAAGCATAGTGATTGAGGAAACAAGGAAAACAGGCAAATTCGGTGTTAATTTTGTCTGAAAATATTAAGGGGTCTCATCTGGTATGCCCAATAAATGCTAACTATCATCTTTCTGGAGAGTGTCAGAATCTTTCCTGCTGTTAATTAAGCACAGGTAAATTAATTACTTAATTAGATAATTAATCAATCTTCAGAGTGAAACGCTGAGATCAGAGATGCTGAAAGCACCTTGAAAAGCCTTTGTATGGTCAGAGAAGGAGAACTCGGGTGAACTGTATGAGCATGGTAGACAATGTTCATAAAAGTGGAGCTGTGGTGAGGGATGCTTATCTTTGTGAAATAAACCTCATGGTAAGAGCGGCCTGAGGAACAGCAAGTGACACAGCTATAGGCACAAATGATAAGAATGCCAATAGAGAATCATTATCACATTCTCTGAAAATATTGCCACGTGTCAGCTGGTGTGGGAAGTAATCCGAAATTAACGGTGTTCTGGAGAAAACAGGAACGTTTCCTGGTGTAATTAAGCACAGGTAAATTTGTTACATAATTAGGTAATTAATCTCTAGAAATGAGAGTGAAACTCACAGAGAGTAGAGTGTTGGAAGTACCTTGAAAAGCCTGTATATGGTCAGAGAAGGAACACTCTGGTGAATTGTATGAGTGTGGAAGACAATGCACATGAAAGTGGAGCTGTGGTTGGAATGTTTTTCTTTCAGAAATAAGTCTCATGGTGGTTCGAGGGGCCTGAGAAACAGCCAGCGACACAGCTGTAGACATTAATGATAAGAATAGTGATTGAGAAACCAAGGACAACAGGCAAATTTGTATTCACATTGTCTCAAAATATTACTGGGTGTCAGCTGGTGTGGCAAGTAATCCGTAATTCATGGTGTTCTGGAGAAGAGCAGAACATTTCATGGTGCTAATTAAGCTCAAGTAAATTAATTACATATTTAGGTAATTAATCTCTAGAACTGAGAGGGAAAGTCAGAGATTGGAGAGTGAAGGACGTACCATGAAAAAGCTTGTATGTGGTCACAGAATGAACACTCTGGTGAACTGTAAGAGCATGATAGACAATGTTCATGAAAGTGCGGCTGTGGTGAGGGATGTTTGTTTTTGAGAAATAAGCCTCATGGTGGTAAAAGTGGCCTCAGCAACAGCAAGCTACACAGCTGTGGGCACTAATGATAAGAACCCCAGTTGAGAAACCAAATACAACAGGCAAATTCGTATTCACATTCTCTCAAAATATCGCCACGTGTCAGCTGGTGTGGCAAGTATCCCATAATTAACAGTGCTTTGGAGAAATAGGAAAATATCCTGGTGTTAATTATGCACAGGAAATTAATTATGTAATTGGTTAATTAATCTCTAGAATTGAGAGTGAAACTCAGAGATTGGAGAGTGTTGGAAGTGCCATGAAAAGAACCTTTATATGATCACAGAAGGAACATTCTGGTAAACTATATGAGCATGGAAGACAATGTTCATGAAAGTGGAGCTGTAGTGAGGATTGTTTTTCTGTGAGTAGTAAGCTCATGGTGGTAAGAGCGGGCTGAGAAACAGCCAGTGATATAGTTGTAAGCACTAATGATAAGAACGCTGATTGGAAACCAAGGACAGCAGGCAAACTCTTAATCAGTTTGTCTCAAACTGAGACAAAACTTCACCAGGTGTCTGCTGGTGTGGCAAGTAACCCATAATTAACGGTGTTCTGGAGAAAACTAGAACATTTCCTGGTGTTACTTAAGCACAAGTAAATTAATTACATAATTAGGTAATTAATCTCTAGAAATTAGAGTGAAACTCTTGAGAGGAGAGTGTTTGAAGTACCATGAAAAGCCTGTACATGGTCAGAGAAGGAGCACTCTGGTGAACTGTATGAGCATGGAAGACAATGTACATGAAACTGGAGCTGTGGTGGGGATGATTTTCTTTGTTTCTCATGGCCTGAGAAACAGTCAGTGTGACAGCTGTAGGCATTAATGATAAGAACAGTGATTGAGAAACCAAGGACAACAGGCAAATTTGTATTTACATTGTCTCAAAATATTACCAGGTGTCAGTTGGTATGGCAAGTAATCTGTAATTCAAGGTGTTCTGGAGAAAAGCAGAACATTTCTGGGTGTTAATTAAGCACAGGTAAATTAATTTTGTAATTAGTTCATTAATCTCTAGAAATGAGAGGCTAAGTGAGAGATAGGATAGTGTAGGAAGTACCATGAAAAAGTTTCTATATGGTCACAGAAGGAACACTCTGGTGAAATTTATGATCTGGCAAACAATGTTCATGAAAGTGGAGCTGTGGTGAGGGATCTTTTTCTTTGAGAAATAAGCATCATGGTCGTAAGAGCGGCCTCAGAAAGAGCCACCTACACAGTTATACACACTAATAATAAGAACTCTGATTGAGAAATCACAGACAACAGGCAAATTACTATTTACTTTGACTCAAAATATCACCTGATGTCAGGTGGTGTGGCAAGTAACCAGTAATTAACAGTGTTCTGGAGAAAGCTGGAACAAATACTGGTGTTAATTAAGGACAGGTAAATTAATTTCTTAATCCATTAATTAGTCTCTAGAAATGAGAGGGAAACTCAGAGATTGGAGAGAATTGGAAGTAACTTGAAAAACCCTGTATATGTTCAGAGAAGGAACACTGTGGTGAACTGTATGAGAGTGAAAGATAATGTTCATGAAAATGAAGCTGTGGTGAGGGAAGTTTTCTTTGTGAAATAAGCCTCATGGTGGCCTGAGAGGCCTGAGAAACAGCCAGCGAGTGACACAGCTAACGGCAATAATGATAAGAACGCTGATTCAGAAAATAAGGACAACGGGAAAATTCCTATTCTCTTTTTCTCAAAATATCACCATGTGTGACTGGTGTGGCAAGTAACCCGAAATTGACGGTGTTCTGGAGAAAAACAGAACATTTCCTGGTGTTAATTAAGCACAGTAAATTAATTTTGTGATTAGTTACTTAATCTGTAGAAATGAGAGGAAAAATCAGAGATTGGAGAGTGTGGGAAGTTCCACAAGAAATCCTGTGTATGATCAGAGAAAGAATACTTTGGTTAATTGTGTGAGTGTGGAAGACAAAGTTCATGAAAGTAGAGCTGTGGTGAGAGATGATTTTCTTTGATGATTGCAATGTATGAGTGTGCAAGAGAGGGTTCATGAAAGTAGAGCTGTGCTGAGGGATGATTGCCTTCTTCTCATGGTGGTCCAAGGGGACTGAAAAACAGGCAATGACACAGCTGTAGGGAATAATCTTAAGAATGCTGATTGAGAAAACAATGACAAGAGGCAAATTCCAATTCGCTTTGTCTCAAAATATCACCAGGTGTCAGTTGGTGTGGCAAATATCCCAAAATTGGTGGTGTTATGGAGAAAACTGGAATATTTACTGGTGATAATTAAGAACAGGTAAATTACTTACATAATTAGTTACTTAATCTCTAGAAATGAGAGTGAAACTCAGAGATTGGAGAGCGTGGGAATCACAATGAAAAAGTCTGCATATGGTCAGAGAAGGAACATTGTGGTGAACTGTATGAGTGAGAGAGAGAGACAATGTTCATTACATTAAACTGTGGTGAGGGAAGTTTTTCTTTGAGAAATAAGCTTCATGGTGGTTCGAGGGGCCTCAGAAACAGCCAGCGACCCAGCTATAGGCACTAATGATAAGAATGCTGACTGAGAAAAGAAGGACAGCAGGTAAATTCCTATTCACTTTGTCTCAAAATACCACCTGGTGGCAAGTAATCTGTAATTAACAGTGTTCTGGTGAAAATTGGATGTTGCCTTTTGTTTATAAATCACAGATAAATTAATTATGTAATTATTTTATTAATCTCTAGAAATGAGAATGAAATTTAGAGATTGGAGAGTGTGGCATGAGACAGGCTGTATGTGGTCAGAGAAGGAACACTCTGGTTAACTGTATGAGTGTGCAAGACAGGGTTCATTAAAGTAGAGCTGTGCTGAGGGATGATTGCCTTTGAGAAATAAGCCTCATGGTAGTTTGAGCGGCCTGAGAAAAAGCAGCAATACAGCAACACAGTTGTACACCCTAATGATAAGTACTCTGATTAAGAAAACAAGAACCACAGGCAAATTCTTATTCACTTTGTCTCAAAATATCACCAGGTATCATCTTCTGTGGCAAGTAACACAAAATTGACGGTGTTCTGCAGAAAACTAGAACGTTTCCTGGTGCTAATTAAACACAGGTAAATTAATTACCTAATTTGTTACTTAATCTCTAGAAATGAGAGTGAAACTCAGAGATTGGAGTGAGTTGGAAGTAGCATGAAAAGTCCTGTTTATGGTCAGAGAAGGAACACTGTGGTGAACTGTATGAGAGTGAAAGACAATGTCCATTAAAATAAAGCTGTGGTAAGGGAAGGTTTTCTTTGAGAAATAAACCTCATGGTGATCCGAGAGGCCTGAGAAACACCAAGCGACAAAGCTGTAGGCAATAATGATGAGAACGCTGTTTGATAAAAGAAGGACCACCGGCAAATTTGTATTCACTTTGTCTCAAAATATCACCACTTTCAGGTGGTGTGGCAAGTAACCTGAAATTGACAGTGTTTTGGAGAAAACCGGAACGTTTCCTAGTGTTAATTAAGCCCAGGTAAATTAATTATGTAATTAATTAATTAATTTTTAGACATGAGAGGGCAACTCAGAGATTAGAATGTGTTGAAAGTACCATGAAAAAGCCTGTATATGGTCAGAGAAGGAACAGTGTGGTGAACTGTATGAGAGTGAAAGACAATGTTCATTAAAATGTAGCTGTCGTGAGGTAAGTTTTTCTTTGAAAAATAAGTCTCATGGTGGTGCGAGAGGCCACAGAAACAGCCAGCGACACAACTGTAGGCAATAGTGATAAGAACACCGTTGGAGAAAAGGATAACAGGCAAATTTGCATTCACTTTGCCTCAAAATATCACGAGGTTTAGTTGGTGTGCTAAGCATCCCGAAATTGACGGTGTTCTGGAGAAAACCCGCAAGTTTCCTGGTGCTATTTAAGTACAGCTAAATTAATAGTTTACTTAATTAATTAATCTCTAGAAATGAGAGGGAGACTCATATATTAGAGTGTGTTGGAAGTACACACTCAGAGACCTGGGAAAAAGCCAGTGACACAGCTGTAGGCAATAGTGATCATAAAGCTGTGTGAGAAAAAGAGAACCAGCACATTTGTATTCACTTTGCCTCAAGCTATCACCAGCTTCAGGTGGTGTGTTAAGTAACCTGAAATTGATGGTGTTCTGGAGAAAACCGGAAGGTTCCCTGGTGTGAATTAAGCTGACATAAATTGATTATGTAATTAATTAAATATCTTTAGAAATGAAAGGGCACTCAGAGTTTAGAGTGTGTTGGAAGTACCATGAAAAAGCCTGTATATCATCCAAGAAGGAGCAGTGTGTTGTAACTGTATGAGAGTTAAACACACTGTTCATTCAAATGAAGCTGTGGTGACAGAAGTTTTTCTTTGAGAAATAAGCCTCATGGTGATCTGAGAGGCCTGAGAAACAGCCAGCGACACAGATGTAGGCAATAATAATGAGAATGCTGTTTAAGAAAAGAAGGACAACAGGCAAATTCATATTAATATTGTCTCAATATATCACCAGGTTCAGGTGGTGGTGTACGTACCCCGAAATTGACCGTGTTCTGGAGAAATCTGGGACGTTTCCTGGTGTTAATTAAGCATAGGTAAATTCATTATGTAATTAATTAATCTCTATAATCGAGAGGTAAACTGAGAGATTAGGGTGTGTTGGAAGTACCATGAAAAAGCCTGTAAATGGTCAGAGGAGGAACAGTGTAGTGAACTGTATGAGAGTGAAAGACAATATTCATTAAAATGAAGCTGTTGTGTGAGAAAATTTTCTTTGCAAAATAAACTTCATTGTGGTCCGAGTAGCCTGAGAACCTGCCAGCGAAACACCTATAGGCAATGATGATGAGAACGCTGTTTTAGAAAAGAAGGGCAACAGGTAATTTTGTATTTACTTTGCTTCAAAATAGCAGTTCCAAGTGGTGTAGAAAGTAACCTGAAATTGACTGTGTTCAGGAGAAAACCAGAATCTTTCCTGGTGTAAATTAAGAACAGGTAAATTAATTATGTAATCTCTAGAAATGAGAGGAAAAATCAGAGATTAGAGTGAGTTGGAAGTACCATGAAAAAGCCTGTATATGGTCCGAGAAGGAACAGTGTGGTGAACTGTATGAGAGTGAAAGACTATATTAATTAAAATGAAGCCGTTGTATAGGAAAATTTTCTTTGAGCAATAAGCCTCAGGGTGGTCCTAATGACCTGAGTAACTGCCAGCGAAACACCTGTAGGCAATAATCATGAGGACCCTGTTTGAGAAAAGAAGTACAACAGGGAAATTTGAATTAACTTTGCCTCAAAATATCACCAGGTTCAGGTGGTGTGGCAAGTAACCCGAAATTGACGTTGTTCTGGAGAAAACCGGAACGGTTCCTCGTTAAAATTAAATCCAGGAAAACCGGAACGGTTCCTCGTTAAAATTAAATCCAGGAAAATTAACTATGTAATTAATTAATCACTTGCCACACCACTTGAACTTAATTAATTAATTAATTAATTAAAAAGCATGTATATGGGGACTGAGCTCAGATGGCCTAAGTGGTTGAGTGCGGGACTGCGGCCCGTGGGATTAGCGGTTCAAATCCAGCGGCGGCTCACAGGAGCAGCACTGGGCAGTGCTCCCAACCACCAGGGGCAGTGATGCCCTCCCCCCCCCAAAAGCCTGTATATGGTCACAGAAGGAACAGCGTGCTGAACAGTGTGAGATTGAAAGACAATATTCATTAAAATGAAGTTGTGGGGAGGGAAGCTTTGCCTTGAGAAAAAGCCTTATGGTGGTCCAAGAGTCCTGAGAGACAGACAACGACACAGCTGTAGGCAATAGTGATGAGAACACTGTTTGAAAAAAGGACAATCGGCAAATCCGTATTCACTTTGACTGAAACTTTCAAAAGGTTGAGGTAATGTGGCAAGTATCCCGAAATTGAAGGTTTTCTGGAGAAAACCCAGATGTTTACTGGTGTTAATGAAGCACAATTAAATTAGTTATGTAATTAATGTATTAATCTCTAAAATGAGAGGGAAACTCAGAGATTAGAGAGTGTTGGAAGTACAATGAAAAAGCCAGTATATGGTCAGAGAAGGAACAGTGTGGTGAACTGTATGAGAGTGAAAGACAATGTTCATTAAAATGAAGCTATGCTGAGGGAAGTCTTTCTTTGAGAAATAAACATTATGTTGGTCTGAGAGGCCACAGAAGCAGCCAGTGACACAGCTGAAGGGAATAATGATGAGAAGGCTGTTTGAGAAAAGGACAACAGGCAAATTTGTATTCACTTTACCTCAAAATATCACCAGGTCCAGGTGCTGTGGCAAGTAACTCAAAAATGATGGTGTTCTTGAGAAAACTGGAATGTTTCCTGATGTTAAATAAGCACAAGTAAATGAATTATGTAATTAATTAGTTAATCAGTAGACATGAGAGGGAAACCCAGAGAGTCAAGTGTGCTGGAATTACCATGAAAAATCATGGATATGGTCAGAAAAGGGACAGTGTGGTGAACTGTATGAGAGTGAAAGACAATGTTCATTAAAAAGAAGCTGTTGTGAGGGAAATTTTTCTTTGAGGAATAAGCCTCATGGAAGTTTGAGTAGCCTGAGAAACAGCCAGCAACACAGCTGTAAGCAATAAGGAATAGAATGCTGTTTGAGCAAAAAGGACAACAGTCAAGTTCATTTTCACTTTGCCTCTTATATCAGCAGGTTCAAGTGGTGTGGCAAGTAACCCGAAATTGACAGTGGTCTTGAGAAAACCGGAAAGTTTCCTGGTGTTAATTAAACACAGGTAAATTATGTTATTAATCGATTAATTACTAGAAATGAGAAACAAACTCAGAGATTAGAGTGTGTTGGAAGTACCATGGAAAAGCCTCTATATGGTCAGAGAAGGAACAGTGCAGTGAACTGTATTTGAGTGAAAGACAATGTTCATTAAAATAAAGCTGTGGTGAGGGAAGTTTTTCTTTGTGAAATATGCCTCATGGTGGTCCAAGTGGCCTGAGAAACAGTCAACAAGACTGCTGTAGGCAATAACGATGCGAACACTGTTTGAGAAAAGAAGGACGACAGGCAAATTTGTATTCACATTGTCTCAAAACATCACCATGTTCAGGTGGTGTGGCAAGTAATCCGAAATTGATGGTGTTCTGGAGAAAACCGGAACGGTTCCTCGTTCGAATTAAATCCAGGAAAATTAACTATGTAATTAATTAATTAATCTCTAGAAATGAGATGGAAACTCAGAGATTAGAGTGTGTTGGAAGTACCATGAAAAAACCTCTATGTGGTCATAGAAGGAACAGTGTGGTGAACTGTATGAGAGTGAAAGACAATGTTCCTTAAAATGAAGCTGTTGTGAGGTACGTTTGTCTTTGAAAAAAGAAGCTGCATGGTGGTATGAGAGGCCTGAGCAACAGCCAACGACACAATTGTAGGCAACAGCAACGAGAATGCTGTTTGGAAAAGGGACATCAGGCAAATTCATAATCACTTGGCCTGGAAATATCACCAGGTTCAGGTGGTGTGGCAAGTATCCTGAAATTGATGTGTTCTGGAGAAAACCCAGATGTTTACTGGTGTTAACTAAGTACAGTTAAATTAATTATGTAATTAATTTATTAATATCTAGAAATGAGAGCGAAACTCAGAGATTAGAGTGTGTTGGAAGTAACATGCAGAAGCCTGTATATGGTCACAAAAGGAACAGTGTGGTGAACTGTATGAGAGTGAAAGATAATGTTCATAAAATTAAGCTGTGGTGAGGGAAGTTTTTCTTTGAGAAATAAATATCATGTTGTTCTGAGAGGCCACAGAAACAGCCAGAGACCCAGCTGTAGGCAATAATGATGATAACACTGTTTGAGAAAAGGACAACAGGCAAATTCATATTAACTTTGTCTCATTTTATATCAGCATATTCAGGTAGTGTGGGGCATATCCCAAAATTGACAGTGTTCTGGAGAAAACTGGAACGTTCCCTGGTGTTAATTAAGCCGAGGTAACTCAATTATGTAATTAATTAATTAATCCCTAGACATGAACGGAAAACTCAGTGATTAGAGTGTGTTGGAAGTACCATGAAAAAGGCTGTATATTGTCCAAGAAGGAGCAGTGTGGTGAACTGTATGAGAGTGAATGACAATGTTCACTAAAATGAAGCTGTGGTGAGGGAAGTTTTTCTTTGCGAAATACCCTCATCCAAGAGGCCTGAGAAACAGCAAGTGACACAGCTGTAGGCAATTAGGATGAGAATGTTGTTTGAGAAATGAAGGACAACCGGCAAATTTGTAATCACTTTACTTCAAAATATCACCAGGTTGAGGTGGTGTGTCAAGTAATGCGAAATTGACGGAGTTCTGGAGAACACTGCAACGTTTCCTCGTGTTAATTTACCACAGGTGAAATAATTATGTAATTAATTAATCACTAGAAATGAGAGGGTAACTCAGAGATTAGAGTGTGCTTGAAGAAAGCCTTTATATGATCCAAGAAGGAGCAGTGTGGAGATCTGTATGAGAGTGAAAGACAATGTTCATTAAAATGAAGCTGTGGTGAGGGAAGTTTTTCATTGAGAAATATTTCTCATGGTGGTCCGAGAGGCCTGAGAAACAACCAGCGACAGAACTGTAGGCAATATTGATTAGAACACTGTTTGAAAAAAGAAGGACAATGGGCAAATTCATATTCACTTTTCCTCAAAATATCACCAGGTTCAGGTGGTGTGGCAAGTAACCAGAAATTGATGGTGTTCTGGAGAAAAACAAAACATTTCCTGGTGTTAATTAAACCCAGGAAAATTCATTATGTGATTAATTAATAAATCTCTAGAAATGAAAGGGAAACTCAGAGATTATAGTGTGTTGGAAGTACCATGAAAAAGTCGGTGTATGGACAGTGAAGGAACAGTGTGGTGAACTGTATGAGAGTGAAAGACAATGTTCATTAAAATGAGGCTGTGGTGAAGGAGGTTTTACTTTGACAAATAAGCCTCTTGGTGGTTTGAGAGGCCTGAGAAACAGCCAGTGAAACAGCTGTAGGCAATAACGTTGAGAAAGCTCTTTGAGAAAAGGACAACAAGCAAATTTGTATTCACTTTGTCTCAAAATATCAAGAGGTTCTGGTGGCGTGGCAAGTAAACTGAAAACGATGTTGTTCTGGAGAAAACCAGAACGTTTCCTGGTGTTATTTAATCACAGGTAAATTAATTATATAATTTATTAATTCATCACTACATATGAGAGGGTATCTCAGAGATTAGAGTGTGTTGGAAGTAACATGAAAAAGACTGTACATAGTCAGAGAAGGAACAGCGTTTTGAACTATGAGAGTGAAAGACATTGTTCATTAAAATGAAGCTGTGTTGAGGGCAGTTTTTCTTTGAGAAATAAGCCTCATGGTGGTCTGAGAGGCCTGAGAAACAGCCAGCGACAAAGCTGTAGACAATAATGATGAGAACGCTCTTTGAGAAAAAAAGGGCAACAGGCAAATTTGTATTCACTTTGCCTCATAATATCACCAGGTTCAGGAGATGGGACAAGTATCCCCAAATTGACGGTGTTCTGGAAAAACCGGAACATTTCCTGGTATTAATTCAGCACAGGTAAATTCATTATGATTAATTAATAAATCTCTAGAAATGAGAGGTAAACTGAGGATTAGAGTGCAGTGAAAGTACAATGGATAAGCCTGTGAATGGTCATTAAAGGAACAGTGTGGTGAACTTTATGAAGGTTAAAGTCAGAGTTCATTTATATGAAGCTGTGGTGAAAGAAGATTTTCTTTGAGGAATAATAAGCCTCATGGTGGTCCAGGAGGACTGAGAAACCACTAGTGAAACAGCTGTATCCAATAGTGATGAGATCCCTGTTTGAGAAAAGAAGGACAACAGTCAAATTCGTATTCACTTTGCCTCAAAATATCACCAGGTTCAGGTGGTGTGGCAAGTAACCCGAAATTGACGGTGTTCTGGAGAAAACCAGAACATTTCCTGGTGCTAATTAAACCCAGGTAAATTCATTATGTGATTAATTAATGAATCTCTAGAAATGAGAAGGAAACTCAGAGATTAGAGTGTGTTGGAAGTACCATGAAAAAGCCGGTGTATGGACAGTGAAGGAACAGTGTGGTGAACTGTATGAGAGTGAAAGACAATGTTCATTAAAATGAGGCTGTGGTGAAGGAGGTTTTACTTTGAGAAATAAGCCTCATATTGGTCTGAGAGTCCTGAGAAACAGCCAGCAACACAGCTGTAAACAATAATGATGAGAACGCTCTTTGAGAAAAGGACAACAGGCAAATTTGTATTCACTTTGTCTCAAAATATCACCAGGTTCTGGTGGCATGGCAAGTAAACTGAAAATGATGTGGTTCTAGAGAAAACCGGAAAGTTTCCTGGTGTTATTTAAGCACAGTTAAATTAACTATATAATTTATTAATTAATCACTATATATGAGAGGGTATCTCAGAGGTTGGAGTGTATTGGAAGTAACATGAGAAAGGCTCTATAGGGTCAGAGAAGGAACAGTGTTGTGAACTATGAGAGCGAAAGACATTGTTCATTAAAATGAATCTGTGGTGAGAGAAGTATTTCTTTGAAAAATAAGCCTCATGTTGGTCCAAGAGTCCTCAGAAAAAGCCAGCGACACAGCTGTAGGCAATAACGATGAGAACGCCCTTTGAGAAAAGGACAATAAGCAAATTTGTATTCACTTTGCCTGAAAATATCACCAGGTTCAGGTGGTGTGGCTAGTAACCTGAAATTGACGGTGTTCTGGAGAAAACCAAAACATTTCCTGGTGTTAATTAAGCGCATTTAAATTATTTATGTATTTAAATAATTAATCAATAGAAATGAGAGGTAAACTCAGAGATTATAGTGTGTTGTAAGTACCATGAAAAAGCCTGTATATGGTCAGAGAAGGAAAAGTGGTGAAGTGTATTAGAGTGAAAGACAATATTCATTAAAATGAGGCTGTGTTGAGGGAAGTTTTTTATTGAGAAACAAGCCTCATGGTAGTCCGAGAGTTCTGAGAAAAAGCCAACTACACAGCTGTAAACAATAATGATAAGAACACTGAGAAAAGAAGGATAACAGGCAAATTTGTATTCACTTTTCCTCAAAATATCACCAGGTTCCGGAGGCGTGGCTAGTAAACTGAAAACGATGTTTTTCTGGAGAAACCAGAATGTTTCCGGGTATTATTTAAGCACAATTAAATTAAATATATAATTTATTAATTAATTACTACATATGAGAGGGTATCTCAGTGATTAGAGTGTGCTGAAAGTAACATGAAAAAAGCTGTATATGGTCAGAGAAGGAAAAGTGTGGTGAACTCTATTAGTGTGAAAGACAATATTCATTAAAATGAGGCTTTGTTGAGCAAAGTTTTTTATTGAGAAATAAGCCTCATGGTGGTCCGAGAGTCCTGAGAAACAGCCAGCGACACAGCTGTAAACAATAATGACGAGAACACTGTTTGAGAAAAGAAGGACAACAGGCAAATTCATATTCTCTTTACCTCAAAATATCACCAGGTTCAGGTGGTGTGGCAAGTGACCCAAAATTGATGGTGTTCTGGAGAAAACCGGAACGTTTCCTGATGTTAATTAAACCCAGGTAAATTCATTGTGTGATTAACTTATTAATTTCTTGAAATGAGAGGTAAACTCAGAGATTATAGTGTGTTGGAAGTACCCTAAAAAAGCCTTTATATGGTCAGAGAAGGAACAGAGTGGTGAACTGTATGAGAGTGAAAGATAATGGTCATTAAAATGAAGCTGTAGTGAGGGAAGTTTTTCTTTCAGAAATAAGACTCATGGTGTTCCAAAAGGCCAGAGAAACAGCTAGGGACACAGCTGTAGGCAATAATGATGATAATGCTGTTTGAGAAAAGAAAGACAGCAGGCAAATGCATCTTCAGTTTGTCTCAAAATATCACCAGGTACTGGTGGCGTAACAGTTAACTGAAAAGGATTGTGTTTTGGAGAAAACCGGAAGGTTTATGGGTGTTATTTAAGCACAGGTGAATAAATTATATAAGTTATTAATTAATCACTACATATGAGAGGGAATCTCAGTGGTTAGAGTGTATTGGAAGTACCACAAAAAAGTCTGTATATGCTCTGAGAAGGAACAGTGTGGTGAACTGTATGAGAGTGAAATACAATGTTCATTAAAATGAAGCTGTGTTGGGGAAGTTTTTTAGTGTTCATTAAAATGAAGCTGTGTTGAGGGCAGTTTTTCTTTGAGAAAGAAGCCTTATGGTGGTCTGAGAGGCCTGAGAAATTGTCAGCGACAAAGATGTAGACAATAATGATGAGAACTCTGTTTGAGAAAAAAAGGAAACAGGCAAATTTGTATTCACTTTGCTTCATAATATCACCAGGTTCAGGAGATGGGGAAAGTAACCCCAAATTGATGGTGTTCTGGAGAAAATCAGAACGTTTCCTGGTATTAATTAAACAGAGGTAAATTCATTATGTGATTAATTAATAAATCTCAAGAAATGATAGGGAAACTCAGAGATTGGGTTGCGTTGGAAATACCATGAAAAAGCCTGTGTAAGGTCAGAGAAGGAACAGTGTGGTGAACTGTATGCATGTGAAAGACAATGTTCATTTATATGAAGCTGTGGTGAAGGAAGATTTTCTTTGTGGAGTAAGGCTCATGGTGGAACAAGAGACCTGAGAAACCGCCAGCAACAAAGCTGTAGGCAATAATGATGAGAACACTGTTTGAGAAATAAAAGGCAACAGGCAAATTCATATTCACCTTGCCTCATAATATCACCAGGCTCAGGAGATGGGGCAAGTAACCCGAAATTGACGGTGTTTTGGAGAAAACCGGAACATTTCCTGGTGTTAATTATGCACAGGTAAATTCATTGTGTGATTAATTAACAAATCTCCAGAAATGAGAGGGAAACTCAGAGATTAGAGTCTGTTGGAAGTACCATGAAAAAGCCTGCATATGGTCAGAAAAGGAACAGTGTGGTGAACGGTATGAGAGTGAAATACAATGTTCAATAAAAGGAAGCTGTGGTGATGGAAGTTTCTCTTTGAGAAATATGCCTCATGGTGGCCTGAGAGGCCTGAGAATCAGCGAGTGACACAGCTGCAGGCTATAATGCTGAGAACGCTCTTTGAAGAAAGGACAGCAGGCAAATTCATATTCACTTTGTCTGGAATTATCACCAGGTTCAGGTAGTATGGCAAGTAAACCCAAAAGGACGGTGTCCTGGAGAAAACTGGAAAGTTTTGTGGTGTTAATTAAGCACAGGAAAATTCATTATGTAATTAAGTAATAAACATCTAGAAATGAGAGGGAAACTCAGACATTAGAGTGTGTTGGAAGTACCATGAAAAAACCTATATATGGTCAGAAAAGGAACAGTGTGGTGAACTGTATGAGAGTGAAAGAGAATGTTCATTAATATAAAGCAGTGGTGAGTGAAGTTTTTCTTTGAGGAATAAGCCTCATAGTGGTCAGAGAGGCCTGAGAAACAGCCAGCAACAGAGCTGTAGGAAATAATGATGAGAACGCTGTTTGAGAAAAGAAGGACAACAAGCAAATCGTATTCATTTTGTCTCAAAATATGACCAGGTTCAGGTGGTGTGGCAAGTAACCCCAAATTGACGGTGTTCTGGAGAAAACTGGAAGGTGTCCTGGTGTTAATTAACCACAGTGTAAACCAATTAGGTGATTAATTAATACATCTCTAGAAATGAGAAGGAAACTCAGAGATAAGAGTGTGTTGGAAGTACCATGAAAAAGCCTGTATATGGTCAGAGAAGGAAGAGTGTAGAGAACTGTATGAGGGTGCAAGACAATTTTCATTTATATGAAGCTGTGGTGAGAGAAGGTTTTCTTTGAGGAATAAGCATCATGGTGGTCTGAGGGGCCTGAGAAACAGTCAGTGAGACAGCTGTAAACAATAATGATGAGAGCACTGTTTGAGAAAAGAACAACAACAGGCAAATTCATATTCACTTTTCCTCAAAATATTACCAGGTTCAAGTGATATAGCAAGTAACCCTAAATTGGCGGTGTTCTGGAGAAAACCAGAACATTTCCTGGTGTTAATTAAACCCAGGTAAATTCATTATGTGAATAATTAATAAATATCTAGAAATGAAAGGGAAACTTAGATATTAGGGTGTGTTGGAAATACCATGAAAAAGTCAGTATATGAACAGTGAAGGAACAGTGTGGTGAACTGTATGAGAGTGAAAGACAATGTTCATTAAAATGAGGCTGTGGTGAAGGAGGTTTTATTTGAGAAATAAGCCTCATGGTGGTCTGAGAGGCTTGAGAAACAGCCAGTGACACAGCTGTAGGCAATAATGTTGAGAAAGCTCTTTGAGAAAAGGACAACAGGCAAATTTGTATTCACTTTGTCTCAAAATATCACCAGGTTCTGGTGGCATGGCAAGTAAACTGAAAATGATGTTGTTCTGGAGAAAACCAGAACGTTTGCTGGTGTTATTTAAGCACAGTTAAATTAACTATATAATTTATTAATTAATTACTACATATGAGACGGTTTCTCAGAGATTCGAGTTTATTGGAAATAACATGAAAAAGCCTGTATATGGTCAGAGTAGGAACAGTGTTGTGAATTATGAGAGTGAAAGACTAGGTTCATTAAAATGAAGCTGTGGTGAGAGAAGTTTTTCTTTGAGGAATTAGCCACATGGTGGCCCCAGACTCCTCAGAAAAAGCCAGTGACACAGCTGTAGGCAATAATGATGAGAATGCCCTTTGAGAAAAGGACAATAGGCAAATTTATATTCACTTTGCCTGAAAAAATCACCAGGTTCAGGTGGTGTGGCTAGTAACCCGAAATTGATGATGTTCTGGAGAAAACCGGAAGGTTTCCTGGTGTTAATTTAGCACAGGTAAGTTATTTATGTATTTAAATAATTAATCAATAGAAATGAGAGGTAAACTCAGAGATTATAGTGTGTTGTAAGTACCATGAAAAAACCTGTATATGGTCAGAGAAGGAAAAGTGTGGTGAACTGTACTAGAGTGAAAGACAGTATTTGTTAAAATGAGGCTTTGTTGAGGAAAGTTTTTCTTTGAGAAATAAGTCTCATGGTGGACCAAGAGTCCTGAGAAACAGCCAGCGACACAGCTGTAAAAAATAATGATGAGAACACTGTTTGAGAAAAGAAAGACAACAGGCAAATTTGTATTCACTTTTCCTCAAATTATCACCAGGTTCAGGTGGTGTGGCAAAAATCCTGAAATTGATGGTGTTCTGGAGAAAACTGGAACAGTTCCTTATGCAAATTAACCACAGGAAAATAAATTATGTAATTAATTATTTAATCTCGAGAAATGAGAGGGAAACTTAGAGATTAGAGTTTGTTGCAAGAACCATGATATAGCCTGTATATGGGTAGAGAATTAACAGTGTGCTGAACTGTATGAGACTTAAAGACAATGTTCATTAAAATAAAGCTGTGTTGAGGGAAGTTTTTCTTTGAGAAATAAGCCTCATGGTGATCCCAGAGGCCTGAGAAACAGCTAGGGACACAGCTGTAGGCAATAATGAAGAGAGCGCTGTTTGAGAAAAGAAGGACAACAGGCAAATTCATATTCATTTCGCTTCAAATTATCACCAGTTTCAGGTGGTGTGGCAAGAAACCCGAAGTGGACAGTGTCTGGAGGAAGCCGGAACGGTTCCTGGTGCGAATTAAGCCCAGGAAAATTAATTATGTAATTAAGTAATCTCTAGAAATGAGAGGGAAATTCAGAGATTAGAGTGTGTTGGAAGTAGCATGAAAAAGCCAGCATATGGTCAGAGAAGGAATAATGTGGTGAACTGTATGAGAGTGAAAAGCAATGTTCATTAAAATGATGCTGTGCTGAGGGAAGTTTTTCTTTGAGAACTAAGCCTCATGATGGTCTGAGGAGCCTGAGAAACAGCCAGTGTCACAGCTAGAGGCAATAAAGATGAGAACGCTGTTTGAGAAAAGATGGGCAACAGGCAAATTCCTATAGAGTATGTCTCAAAGTAACACCAGATTCAGGTGTTGTGCCCAGGAACCCGAAATTGATGGTGTTCCGGAGAATACCGGAATGTTTCCTGGTGTTAATTCAGCTCAGGAAAATTAGCTATGTGATTAATTAATTAATCTCTAGAAATGAGAGGGAACCTCAGAGATTAGAGTGTGTTGGAAGTACTAGGAAAAAGGCAGTATATGGTCACAGAAGGAACAGTGTACCGAACTGTATGAGAGTGAAAGACAATGTTCATTAAAATAAAGCTGTGGTGAGAGTAGTTTTTCTTTGAGAACTAAGCCTCATGGTGGTCTGAGGAGCCTGAGAAACAGCCAGTGTCACAGCTGGAGGCAATAAAGATGAGAATGCTGTTTGAGAAAAGATGGACAACAGGCAAATTCCTATAGAGTATGTCTCAAAGTAACACCAGATTCAGGTGTTGTGCCCAGGAACCCGAAATTGACAGTGTTCTGGAGAATACTGGAATGTTTCCTGGTGTTAATTAAGCGCAGGAAATTAATTATGTAATTAATTACTTAATGTCTAGAAATGAGAGGGAAACTCAGAGGTTAGAGTGTGCTGGATGTACCATGAACTATCCTTCATATGGTCACAGAAGAAGCTGTGTGGGGCAATGTGGGAGAGTGAAAGACAATGTTCAATAAAATGAAGCTGTGCTGAGGGAAGTTTTTCTTTTAGAAATAAGCCTCATGGTGGTCCGAGAGGCATGAGAAACAGCAAGCCACCCATCTAGGTGTCCTAATGATGGGAATGCTGTTTGAGAAAAGAAGGACAACATGCAAATTCCTATTCAATTTGTCTGAAAGTATCACCAGGTTCAGGTGGTGTGTCTAGGAACGCGAAACTAATGGTGTTCGGGAGAATACCGCAATGTTTCCTGGTGTTAATTAAGCCCAGGAAATTTAATTAAGTTATTAATTAATTAATTTCCAGAAATGAGAGGGAAGTTCAGAGATTCGAGTGCGTTGGAAATACTATGAAAAAGGCAGTATATAGTCAGGGAAGGAAGAGTGTGCTGAACTGTATGAGAGTGAAAGACAATGTTCATTAAAATGAAGCTGTGGTGAGGGAATTTTTTCTTTGAGAGACAATCTTCCTGGTGATCCAAGAGGTCTGAGAAAACCCTAGCAACACAACTGTAGGCAATAATGAAGAGAGTGCTGTTTGAGTGTAGTAGGAAAACAGGAAAATTGATCTTCACTTTGCCTCAAAATTTCACCAGGTTGCAGTGGTGTGGCAAGAAACCTAAATTGATGGTGTCCTGGAAAATACCAGAATGGTTCCTCGTGCAAATTAAGCCCATGAAAATTCATTATGTAATTAATTAATTAATCTCTAGAAATGAGAGTGAAACTCAGAGATTAGAGTGTGCTGGAAGTACCATGAAAGATCCTGCATATGATCAGAGAAGGAGCTGTGTGGGGACGTGTATGCGAGTGAAAGACAATGTTCAATAAAATGAAATCTGTGCTGAGGGAAGTTTTTCTTTGAGAAATAAGCCTCATGGTGGTCCAAGAGGCGTGAGAAACAGCAAACCACACATCTAGATACCATAATGATGAGAATGCTGTTTGAGAAAAGAAGGACAACAGGCAAATTCATATTCGCTTTGCCTCAAAATCTCACCAGATTCAGGTGGTGTGGAAAGAAATCTGAAATTGACGGTGTCCTGTGTAAAACTGGAACACTTCCTGGTGCTAAATAAGCCCAGGAAATTATTAATGTAATTCATTTATTTATCTCTAGAAATGACAAGGAAACTCCGAGATTAGAGTGTGTTGGAAGTACCGTGCTAAAGATTGCATATGGTCCGAGAAGGATCACTGTGGTGACCTTTATGAGAGTGAACTAGAATGTTCATTAAAATGAAGCTGTGGTAAGAGAAGTTTTTCTTTGAGAAATAAGTCTCATGGTGGTCCGAGAGGCATGAGAAAAATGCAGTGACACAACGGTAGGCAATAATGAAGAGAGTGCTGATTGAGAAAAGAAGGACAGCATGCAAATTCCTATTCAATTTGTCTGAAAGTATCACCAGGTTCAGATGGTGTGTCTAGGAACCCGAAATTGACGGTGTTGGGGAGAATACTGCAATGTTTCCTTGTGTTAATTAAGCCCAGGCAATTTAATTAATTAATTAATTAATTTCCAGAAATGAGAGGGAAGTTCAGAGATTAGAGTGCGTTGGAAATACTATGAAAAAGGTAGTATATAGTCAGGGAAGGAAGAGTGTGCTGAAATGTATGAGAGTGAAAGACAATGTTCATTAAAATGAAGCTGTGGTGAGGGAATTTTTTCTTTGAGAAACAATCCTCATGGTGATCCAAGAGGCCTGAGAAACCCCTAGCAACACAATTGTAGGCAATAATGAAGAGAGTGCTGTTTGAGTGTAGTAGGAAAACAGGCAAATTCATATTTGCTTTGCCTCAAAATTTCACCAGGTTGTGGTGGTATGTCAAGAAACCTAAATTGATGGTGTTCTGGAAAATACCAGAATGGTTCCTCGTGCAAATTAAGCCCATGAAAATTCATTATGTAATTAATTAATTAATCTCTAGAAATGAGAGTGAAACTCAGAGATTACAGTGTGCTGGAAGCACCATGAAATATCCTGTATATGATCAGAGAAGGAGCTGTGTGGGGAACTGTATGAGAGTGAAAGACAACGTTCAATACAATGAAGCTGTGCTGAGGGAAGCTTGAGGGGTCTGAGAAACAGCCAGCGACACAGCTGTAGGCAATAAAGATGAGAACGCTGTTTGAGATAAGATAGACAAAAGGCAAATTCCTATTCAATTTGTCTCAAAGTATCACCAGGTTCAGGTGGTATGTCAAGGAACCCGAAATTGACAGTGTTCTGGAGAATACCGGAATGTTTCCTGGTGTTATTTAAGCTCAGGAGAATTAATTATGTGATTAATTAATTAATCTCTGAGGGATTGAGTGGGAATAAGAGTGAACCTCAGAGATTAGAGTGTGTTGGAAGTACCATGAAATATTCTCTATATGGTCACAGAAGGAGCAGTGTGGGGAACTGTATGAGAGTGAAAGACAACGTTCAATAAAATGAAGCTGTGCTGAAGGAAGTTTTTCTTTGAGAAATAAGCCTCCTGGTGGTCTGAGAGGCATGAGAAACAGCAAGCCATCTATCTGTGTGCCATAATGTTGAGAAAGAAGGACAACACGCACATTTGTATTCACATTGCCTCAAAATCTCATCAGGTTCAGGTGGTGTGGCAAGAAACCCAAAAATGACCATGTTCTGTGTAAAACCGGAACATTTCCTGGTGTTAATTAAGCTCAGGAAAATTAATTATGTAATTCATTTATTAATCTCGAAATGATAGCGAAATTCAGAGATTAGAGTGTGTTGCATGTACCATGCTAAAGACTGTATATGGTGCGAGAAGGATCACTATGATGAACTGTATGAGAGTGAAAGACAGTGTTCATTAAAATGAAGTTGTGTTGAAAGAAGGTTTTCTTTGAGAAATAAACCTCATGGTGGTCTGAGAGGCCTGAGAAAAATGCAGCGACACAGCTGTAGGCAATAATGAAGAGAGAGCTGTTTGAGAAAAGGACAACAGGCAAATTCATATTCATTTTGCCTCAAATTATCACCAGTTTCAGGTGGTGTGGCAAGAAACCCAAAATTGACAGTGTCTCGAGGAAGCCAGAACAGTTCCTGGTGTGAATTAAGCCCAGGAATATTAATTATATAATTAAGCTATTAATCTCTAGAAATGAGAGTGAAACTCAGAGATTAGAGTGTGTTGGAAGTACCATGAATAAACCTGTATATGGTCAGAGAAGGAACAGTGTGGTAAACTGGATGAGGGAGAAAGACAGATTTCATTAAAATGAAGCTGTCGTGAGGGATGTTTTTCTTTGAGGAATAAGCTTCATGTTGATCTGAGAGGCCTGAGATACAGGCAGTGACATAGCTGTAGGAAATACTGATGAGAACGCTGTTTGAGAAGAGAAGATCAACCTGCAATTTCGTATTCACTTTGCCTCCAAATATCACCAGGTTCAAGTTGTGTGGCAAGTAACCCGAAATTGAAGGTATTCTGGAGAACACCAGAATGTTTCCGGGTGTTAATTAAGCCCAAATAAATTCATTATGCAATTAATTAATTAATATATAGAAATGAGGGGTACACTCAGAGATTAGAATGTATTGGAAGTACCATGAGAATGGCTGTGTAAGGTCAGAGCTGAATGAGACTGAAAGACAATGTTCATTAAAATGAAGCTGTGGTGAGGAAAGTTTTCCTTTGAGGAGTAAGCCTCATGGTGGTCCGAGAGGCCTGAGAAACAGGAAGTGACACAGCTGTAGTCCATAATAATGAAAACGCAGTGTGAGAAAGGAAGGACAACTGGCAAATTCGTATTCACTTTGCCTTCAAATAGCACCAGGTTCAGGTGGTATGGCAAGTAACCCGAAACTGATGGTGTTCTTGTTAAAACCGGAACCTTTCCTGATTTCATGAATCCTAGGAAATTTAAATATGTAATGAATTAATTAATCTCTACAGTTGAGGGGGAAACTCAGAAATGACAGTGTGTTGGATGTGCCATGAAAAAGTCTGTAATGGTCAGAGAAGGAGCAGTGTGGTAAGCTGTATGAGCGTGAAAGACAATATACATTAAAATGAGGCTGTGGTGAGCAAACATTTTCTTTCAGAAATAAGAGTCATGGTGGACCGAGAGCTTGGAGAAAGTCCCAGTGACACAGCTGTAGTAAATAATGATGAGAATGCTGTTGAGGAAAGAAGGACAACAGGCATATTCATATTTAATTTGCCTCAAAATATCACCAGGTTCAGGTAATGTGGCAATTAATCTGAAATTTTCGGTGTTCTGTAGGAAAACTGAACCTTTCCTGGTGTTAATTAACCACAGGTAAACTAGTTATGTAAATAATTAATTAATCTCTAGAAATGACAGTGAAACTGAGAGATTAGAGCGTGTTGGAAGTACCATGAAAAAGCCTGTATATAGTCAGAGAAAGAGCAGTGTGGTGAACTGTATGAGAGTGAAAGACAATGACCATTAAAATGAAGCTGTGGTGGGGGAAGTTTTTTTGAGGAATAAGCCTCATGGTGGTCTGAGTGACCTGAAAAACAGCCAGTGGCACACCTATAGGCAATAATGATCAGAATCCTATATGAGAAAAGAAGGACAATGGGCAAATTCTTATTCACTTTGCCTCAAAATATCACCAGGTTCAGGTGGTGTGGCAAGTAACCCGAAATTGATGGTATTCTGGAGAACACTGGAACGTTTCCTGGTGTTAATTACATCCAAATAAATTACTTATACAATTAATTAATTAATCTATAGAAATGAGGGGTCAACTCAGAGATTCAAATGCCTTGGAAGCACCATGAAAAAGGCTGTATATGGTCATCGAGGGAACAGTGTTCTGAACTGTATGAGAGTGAAAGACAATGTTCACAAAAATGAAGCTGTGGTGAGGGAAGTTTTACTTTGAGGAATAATCCTCATGTTGGTCCTGGAGCTCTGAGAAAGACCCAGCGACAGAGCTGTAGTCAATCATGATGAGAACGCTGTTAAGAAAAGAAGGACAACAGGCAAATTCGTATTCTCTTTGCCTCAAAATATCACTAGGTTCAGGAGCTGTGGCAAGTAACCAGAAATTGTTGTTCTGGAGAAAGCTGGAACGATTTTTGGTGTTAATTAAGCACAGAAAACTAATTATGTTATAAATTAATTAATCTCTGGAAATGAGAGGGAAACTCAGAGAATAGAGTGTGTTGGAAGTAGCATGCAAAAGCCTGTGTATGATCAGGGAAGGAACAGTGTGGTTAACTGTATGAGAGTGAAGACAATTTTCATTAACATGAAGCTGTGGTGAGGGAAGCTTTTCTTTGAGCAATATCTCCTGGTGGTACAAAAGACCTGAGAAACAGCTAGCGACAGAGCTGTAGTCAATAATGATGAGAACACTGTTTGAGAAAAGAAGGACAACAGGGAAATTCGTATTCAATTTGCCTCAAAATATCACCAGTTTCAGGTGGTTTGTCAAGTTACCCAAAATTGTCGGTGTTCAGGAGAAACTGGTACATTTCCTGGTGTTAATTAAGCACAGGTAAACTAATTAATTGATTAATCTCTAGAATTGAGAGGGAAACTCAGAGTTTAGAGTGTGTTGGAAGTAACTTATAATAGCCAGTACATGGTCAGAAAAGGAAAAGTGTGGCTAACTGTATGAGAGTGAAAGGCAATGTTCATTAAAATGAAGCTGTGGTGAGGGAAGGTTTAATTTGATAAATAAACCAAACGTAGGTCCCAGAGACCGGTGAAACAGCCAGCGGCACAGCTGTAGGCAATAATGTTGAGAACACTGTTTGCGAAAAGAAGGACAACAGGCAAATTCGTATTTACTTTGCCTCAAAATTTCACCAGGTTCTGGTGGTGTGGAAAGTAACCCAAATATGATGGTGTTCTGGAGAGAACCGGAACGTTTCCTGGTGTTAATTAAGCACAGGTAAACTAATTATGTAATTAATTGTTTCTCTAGAATTGAAAGGGAAACTCAGAGTTTAGAGTGTGTTGGAAGTACCTTAAAATAGCCAGTATAT
>PVJH01023169.1:0-35298 GCA_004026705.1 Nesogale talazaci | reverse complement strand
TTGATCATTTAGAATATAACATTAACTTAAATTTTTTTGACTTTACATATAAATTTAAAAGCAATCTTGTCTATATTTACAAAAAATCTTGCTAATTATTTTACAGAATTGCATGTTCTAAAATTGCATTAAACCTTGACATTAATATGAAGGTAAAGAACATCTTTACTGTGTTGGCTCCTAATCTATAATGGTGGTTAAACACATAGGTGCTAGCTGAAAGGACAGTGGTCCAAACCTCTCAGTTATTCTATAGGAGAAAGGAGTGAGAATCAGCTTCCATAAAGATTATTACCTTGTGGGCTGAGCCCCAGTGGCGTAGTAGTTGTGCGCAGGACTGCGGCCCACTGGGATGGAGGTTCAATTCCAGCAGTGGGGCTGAGCCTCCTACTCCCACCACCGGAGAGCAGTGATGCTCCCCCCCCCCAAAAAAGAAAAAGATTATTACCTTGTAAGGCATACAAAGTAGTTCCATTCCGCCCTATATGGCCTCAATGAGTTGGAGAGAAATAAAGGGCAATAAATATATCTTGCTTTGACAAAAATTAAATGGTATTATATTTTTGCATTTCATCCCCATGTGTTCATTATTGGTTACATAGAAGTAGAATTCATTTGCATTTATTTATCTTGTATCTTGAAGTTTTGCTGATCCCACATATTTAGCAAGAGGAATCATTTTTATATTGGACAATCCTTTAGATTGTCTATACAGTCATGTGATTGGCTAAGAGGAAGAGCTTTTACTGATCTATAATCTATATGCCTCTGATTGACTTTACTTGTTGTATCACTCTGACTCCACTTTCTACTATTGTTGGATAAATGTAATGAGTGTGGAAATTCTTATTTTGTTCCTGCTCCTGACTGGAAATGTAGTCTTTTACCTATAAGGCAGAATGCTAGCTGTATGTCACCCCCCATCCCCATCCCCCTCCATGCTCTTTATAAAATTGAGGTACTTCCCTGCTATTTTCTAATGTTTTAATCATGAATGAGGATTGAATTTTATCAATTACTTTTCCTGAATTTGTTTATATAGTTATGTGATTTGTCTTCTTTAGCCTGTTAACATAATCAATGCATTGGTAGGTTTTCAAATATTCAATCAAACTTGCATTCATGGAATTAATCCCTGTAAGAGATATAATATTTTTATATTCTGTGGACTCCAACTGGGTTAAGAGGTTTAGTGTATTTGCACTCAGCAGTTCAAAAGCTACTGACTTGTTGGTTCCCTTTTTGAACTTCCTTTGTTCAATTTTGTTATCATAATAATAGTAGCTTTACATAAAAATAATTAAAATATACCTTTTTTCTTTCTCTTTATATATGCTTCCTTTCTTATATATATTTATTTATATCATAAAAGACTATAGAATTGGTGGTAATTTTTCAATAGCTACTTAATACAATTAATGCTTCAAAACTTTGGGCCTGGAAATTTGGGGAGGGGAGAGAGTTTTAAAATGAGAAATTCAAAACCTTAATAGTTATCAGCTTCTCCAGATTATATATTTAAGATTGCAGGAGTTTAGATATCTTATGTTATCCTGAGGATTTTGTTGATTTCATATAAAGAAGAGGAGTTTAGGGTATTCTTTCATCTTGATATCCCATATTTCATTCCTGCTTAGGCAATAAGTACCTTATCTCTTTGTTATATGTGTTTCTGTCTTTTTATCTGTTATCTCTCTTGCTGTGTACACCCTTATAGGGATATTACTATATAAAATTTAATCATTTCAGAGGAAAGCAAGAAAACATCAAAGTGCACAGGATCTCATTGAGCTTCTGCTTGATTTTCTAAGCATCTTTTAAAATATTTTTATTTATAAAAATGTGAATAAATGTTCACCAATTTCTCTTGTTGAACACAACAATAAAATTATCACACGACACTAACATTTTAAACTACCCATTTCAGGAGCCCAGAAAAGAGGACAGAGAACACATAATAGCATGTTTACTGTGACTCAGCATCTGCCCTTACTTATCATTTATATCCTAATTAAGATGGTGCATTTAGGAAGACCAAATTGCACTTATACTTTCAAGTGTTCAGTCGGGGGCCCTTCACTAATTTTTACTGGAACCCAATTGAATAGGCGGACCTCACATAGCTAGTCAAGTGGAAAGAATGTACTCTTATTACTTAACTGTATACTGCCAACTCAAGTTCTGGAGATTTGATCGATCCTATTATACTGGCTCCTGTTTATCCCCTTGAACATGTGTAGTCTGGAGAAATTCTGTGGGCTCATATAGTGCCTTAGCCTAATCATAAGTAGTATGAGAGACCTATGTGCTCTTTCTTAGAGATTGGTCTTGTAGTGGCTACAAGCTGTTTGTGAACTGCAGAGTCAGCAGTCCAAAACCCCCAGCTGCTCTAGGGGAAAAGAATGGGCTTTCTACTCCCATAAAGAGTGCCAGTTATGGAAGCCCACTGACACCATTCTGCCCTCTCCAACCACGTCGCTGTGAGTCAATATCAATTGGGTGACCATGAGTGGTGCTCTAGTTATATGATTTTTCTTTTTGTTTGTTTGTTTGCTTTTTGTTTGTTTGTTTGTTTTTTGGGCATCACTGCTCTCCGGTGGTGGGAGTAGGAGGCCCAGCCCCACTGCTGGAATTGAACCTCCGTCCCAGTGGGCCGCAGTCCCGCGCACAACCACTACGTCACCGGGGCTCAGCTCATATGATTTTTCTTACAAACTGTTTTAAGAACTCTTAAAATAAAGCTCAGCAAACCCTTGAGTCATCTGAGCCCTCTGAGTCACCCTTTAACTCTCCTCTCTACATACTGACCGCAGCAGACTAGACTGTTCTCTAGAATTTTATCTATCCTGGATTTCTCAGAACCCTACCACAATTTTTTCAAAAGGATATATTATGGTAAGTGATACCCCCATTCAAAATGTAGATCTTTAAAGGATAAACAATTATATATATTTGGATGGAAGAAATAGATTTATAAATAAGAGACTTTGTTACAGATACTACTCTATTATTCAGATTTTAAACAAATAATTACTATGTGCAAAATTTCTAATTGGTGAATGCATATATTATCCCCATCCCTACTCCTTGGGGAGAGAAATTATCAAAGAGCACTTATCAAACATTGAGTCTTACAGAAGAAAATTGGACGTGGCCTATAACACTGACTAGCTTGGCTCATTGAATAATGTTTTTGTGTGTGACTTTTTTTTACATTTGCACATCAGTAATAATGACCATCTTTATGCTTATAAAATATTGGTTATTTTTTAAAGATATATAATTTTAGAAATCTTATCATATTCACATATTTCAAGGCTGATCCATCACCTCAGTGAGAGCTGGGACAAAGAGACATGTCTCCTGTTTCTTTTAAATTTTCCTTTCCAGTTTACCACTACTTTAATTTAGCAGCAGTGTATGACAGTGTTGACTTCAGCATAGTCTTCTATATGTATACTACATATATATATATATATATATATATATATATATATATATATATACCCTTATTTTGGAAACTATTTACTAGAGCATCAAATTTTCAGGGGAGCTTATTGAATCAATATAAATCTGTGAATAAATATGAAACAGTCAAATAGGGTGGATTAAATCCCAAAAGACTTTGAGGTGAAGAGTTCATTGCTAAATAATAAGATTGTGTTCTGCTCACTAAGAATTTTTCCAGAACAAAAATGCCACACTTTCAATCAGGTTTCCATTGAAATTTGTAGCAGGCACTCTCCCTTCATTTGAAAGAGCAAACGCAATTTGACCTTCATTATTTTCATTAGATGTTTAGTCAGAAAGCATGGACAGGTTTATCATGGGGCATCTAAACAAATTACACATGCAGGGAGGGCATTGTTGGTTAGGTGAGGCCTCTGCATCTTCGATGTTATAGACACAGGCTTGATTCCCAGCCATTGACGCTCATGTACAGCCACTGTCCTCCTGCGTGTGGAGGTCCTGTGGAGCTTCAATGCTGAACAAGGTTCGTCAGAGCTTCTAGATGAAGGGACAGGGAAGAGGGATCTGACATTCTACTTTCAAAAATCTGCCCTTGAAAATCTTATAGACCACAATGGTCTGAAGACTGAGAATAGCTACCAACAACCACATGCAGAGGGTCAACCAAACAGCGGCTCTGAGAGTAATTGGAGAAAAGCAGCAATCTCATATTAGAGAGGAGCGTGGGATGTTCTGTCATCTTTGGTGTGGTTAGGAGACTGTTTTTGTCCATGTACATATGATTACAGTCGTCTCATCTTTGCATGAATCCATCTGGCTACGGAAAGACTTTGTTGTTGATGTTCTGCGAGGTTTCTGATACCCAACAAGAGAATACCAGCACTCAGCTGTGAGTCCCAGTCGACAAGCCCGAGACTAACTCACAGCAGCATGTTTCTTGGTGGCTCAGATAAATCTACCTCATAGAGGGCCACGTCTTCCCTGGCAGAGTCTGCTTCGCTCTTTTTCAAATGAAGTACCCAACAAGCCAGAGAGAGCTGTGGACAACTGGGTCTAGCTAGAAAAATAAATTGTCATTTGCAAGTCTTTATTCCCCATAAGCTCAATCAGTCCAAGGTTATACCGAATTAAGATTCCGTGCAGTATAAAGAGGTTATGGAGAGAATAAATTTTAAAGTTTCCCATTTGGCTTACTCTGTTGACAGGACCGTGAGTGACATGACTTATGTGACTGATAACAGGTAAAATGGCATGGTTGGTCTTGCCAGAGCGGTTGAGATCAGGAAAAGTGCCAGACACCCTTGAAGCAAGATTGAGTCTATAGAAAGGATAGCCAAGATATCCAGATGATGACCCTCAAGGGCATATATAGAAGAAATGTCTCCCTCAGATGAATTCCCTTTCTTCCTTTGCATGGCCAATGTAGTGCTTTCAAACTGCTCTACCGAGAGCTTACATCAGGCCTTCCATATGCTTGTGATTCAAAATTGTTTCTTTTAAATAAAGTTTATAGTTGTACTGAGGAAAAACACATAAATTACATGATTTAATATTGAATTTAACACTGACAACAAATGAAGATAATATGCTACCTTATGGTGGAAGTTTAACTCGTGTTTCTGAGATTCTTGCATTTAATTGACCAGGGCACACATAGATTTGCCAAATAAAACATCCCTGATGTATGTTGTGTTTGGTTCAATGAATGACCAGTTAAGGCTTAGCTACATGTACTAATGCATGTACCTTATGTGTGATAATAGCCAGTTAGAGCTTTGGGGGGCACTGATTTTTGTGTGTTGGATTTTGAAGTGTTTGTTTTATTTGTTTACATCCTCTGTCTTTAATATTGTACTGTATGGTGGTGAAAATAGCGTGGTTAAGATGGGGGGAGATGTTGGTTAAGATGGGGGTCATGTGACATCTATATTTGTCATAACCCAAGACAAACCTACTGGCAACGATCATTTATGAGAGCACACAGTTTCATCATCTTCTTCTGTAGACCAGTCGGTGGACTTGAACCATCCTCCTTGGCCTACTTTTGCTTCTTTGGATGAATCAGTGTCATTCTTAGGAACGTTATCTGCCACTCTCTACTCCAATTCAAGGACTTCAGGTACAAATCAAGTGTGGAGGTGTAAGTCTGCTTGCTCCCATGTTGAGTGGTCACTGACTGCTTTGCTGTGCGGTTTTTACTGACTACTTCTAAATTTTAGTCTATTTTTCTTGTTAAAACGGCGACATCATTCTCACAATGGCCACTCTGTCTGCTGCTACCAGCTGCATTCTTTACCATCCTTTTTTAAATGAAAAAATTGCTCCTTACCTTTGTCAAATTTCAAATCAGCAAGGTTCTGAAAAGGACGCAGACTTGCTGCTCCTGGGTGACTGTAACATTGCGGTAGACACTGGTACATGACTTTCAATAAAGAACCCATGGAGTGGAACATGATGTCCAATGGGGAAAGCCACCATGCAAGCAAGCTACTGACATGTACTAATATTAAAGTAAGCAGAACCCAACAGAAGGCTCGTCACACTTCCCTTGGGAGAACATATGAATTATTTCACATTTACCTTGGAACTATTTAAAATATAGAAAACGTTAAATATGAATACAATTGATGTTTACACATTTACCTTTATGAAATGTTAAAAGTCAAAACGTGCCATTTGTTTCTTCAGACCTTAAAAATAATGAAGTACTATGAAGCCAAAAACCAAACCTACTGCTGTCGAATGGACTCTAAGTAACAGTGACCCTGTAAATGGATTAGAAGAGGTTCCAAGGCTACACAAATGCACCTTACAGAGAGTATAATGAACAAGTGACACATGTGCTTTGGCTTCCTAGTGCATGAAAGCTTCTATTTATGCTACACTGTATTCTGTGTGTGCAAAAACATTGTGAAATTGTTTGAAATTGACAAAAATACGATACAGAAACATTAAGGGAGCATATGTTGTTGGGAAAAAAAATTAGCAGCCATGCGGAACTGACACAAACCTTCAGTTTGTAGAAACAAAACAGAAACACAGTATGTGCAAAAGTGCGATAAAATGGTGTATATCTTTAGGGTGTCCAGGTAGGACAGTGGATTATGTATTGGGCAAAGTAAGCAACTCAAAGCTCCCAGCAACTCTGCCCAAGAAAAAATGGAGCTTTCCATTCCTGTGAGATTTGCAGTCGGAGAAAGCCACCAAGGCAATTCTCCTCAGTCCTGCAGGGTTGCCACGAGTCTGAATGGAATCAATGGTATGGAGTTGTAAATTGTTGTAGCAGCCAAATGCTACGTCTCTCTCCTATGGATCGGCTGGAGATGCGTTTGAACTGCTTCCCTGTGGGTTAGCAGCCAAGTGCTTCACCATGGTATCACCAAGTTTCCTACAAACACGGCTACTAAATATTATTTTGATTTATGTATGCTTATGTTATCATCTTCAAGCTTATAGGTATGCTGATAATATCTGTCCCCTTTTGCAGTCCCAGAGTGGTATATATCTGCTTTAGATTGAATTGTATCCCTTACCGAAAGTGTGCCAGCATCCTGCACCTGTGGATGAATTCCTATTCCAAAGAGTTACAGTTACATTCACAGAGGCCATTCTACCCTGTCCTAGAGGATTTCTATTGGTCATTGTGGACTTGTTGGGGGGGTGGGAGCAGGTAGGGGGAAAAAGAGAGATAGAGAGACAGAGAGAAATGCCCTCTGGTAAGCTTCTGTTTGCTTCCAATGTTTTCTCCAAATATACAATGTTGCCAATTGTATCTTTGTACATATGTGCAAGGTATTCATCTTGACATCCAGTGATAATATATAGTCAGTGCATTTTCAGCAATATCAAAAATTTCTCACTAGCTCTCCAGAATGATTACATAACTGTAATTCCACCAGAATCCTATGAAAGTTCTCTTTCCCACTCAATAGCATTTACTTCTCTTGACTTCCAATTTGATGCAGATGAAACGGTATCTTGGTGTTTTCTCTTTCTTGGATGATTTGTGAGGTAAGGCATTGCGTTAGTCCATGTAGACTAGAGAAACAAATTCATAGACACGCATATGGAAATGAGGGAAAGGTTTATATACAAGAGGAATGGAACATTGAGAAAGCATCCCAACCCAGTCCAGTTCAAAGTCATAAGTCCGATATTAGCCCATATGTCTGATACAAGTCTATAAAGTCTCCTTCTGACTCACTAAGCCACAGACCAGTGGGTGCAGATTCCCGGCTCTGGCAGGGGTCATCTCATGGCTCCTCGTTTCCAGGGCTCAGGGTCCATCAGCAGTATTCAGTAATGATAGAAGCATTTCAGCCTTGGCAGGGGTCTCTCTGTGGCTTTTCCGGCTTCAGAGGCCTGGTTCTATCAGGGTAAGGCCGTGTGGCTTCTCCCCCAGCTCTTCCAGTTCCTCAGATGCTGCCATGTTGTCTTGTCAATCAAGCATCTCGTATCAACTGGGGAGATGGTCTCTCATCTCCAGGAGGGAAATACCACCAGACTTCCCAGAATACTCAGAAGAAAGTCAGGCCCACACAGAAGTCTCATTGGCTACTCATTGGCTAGCTCCAGATTGACAGGCTTGCCTCCACCCCTACATCCCAATCATGAAATTGAAATCAAGTACATGACCACCACAGGCATCTTCTCAAATGTTGAGTGGTTACTTAGAGACTGGTGAGTGGACTGGTTTTTCTAATTAGCTCCCTGTAGTCTACAGGATGGGTTCTCTATAATGTGGATTAGCTGATTAGCTTCCTTATAAAGTCTAAATACTATTCCTTTGTTTGAAGTTGGTTAGTATAATTTTTATTGCTGATTATTCTTATTTTATAGGTATATTACTAGTTTTTAAGATTGTTTGACAAGTTACTGCAGGTAAATATTTCATTAACAATTCATTCTTTTATCTAAATATAAAGACAAATAATATTCAACTTGAGATAATATAAAGCCTTAGCTAGAATTTTCACTCTTATTATTTGCATAATAACAGCATAAAAACCATACATTTAAAAAATAAACAAGCAATCTTATCCTTAATCAGCTAAAAAATTGTTTGTTGCAGGAATCATATTAGAACTTGATGTAATAATACTCCTCACACCTCTTCCCAAATTAGCTAATTTCAGAAAATCCTTCCAGAAAGACTTCAAGTTATACTAAAACTCTTTCTACAACAAATGTATTCCTCTGTCAATGAAAATTGAAAAGAACTAAAGGGCACATTAACCTACAAAATGTAATAAAAAAGAGAACTGAAACGTCAAGCTTTTTTGTTACTAATCTGGTAGCAAGAACAATTCTAGGGATTTACCATACTGTGTATGTTTTGCTAGAAAACTAAAGGTTAAAAAAAATTAAGCTGATAGACTGAGAATATTCCCGCAAGCTACATTCAATTTAATTTCTCCTGGTAATTGAAGGAGAACAAAAATACATGGCAGCTATTTGGTTCAGGATAAAGCTAGCCTGGCATCTGTGTAGATGTTGGTTTCTAAATATTTGTTATGTGTTCATTCTTGTTACTGTTACTGCTGGCCCATGTCGATGCTGTGTGCAGTGTTCCATAGAACAAAACCCCATCCTTCCTGTACCCTCCTCATTATGGTTGTCAGTGTTAAGCTGTTTTCAGCTGCTGAGTCTCATCTTCCAGCACTCTACAAGACAAGGTTTCACTGCAGTCATAATATTCTCATTGCCCTCCTGTGTTAGTCTGGGTAGACTACAGAAACAAATTCAAGGACATGCATATAGATGTAAGCAAAGGGTTTATATACAAAAGGAATGGGACATGGAGAAAGCATCCCAGCCCAGTCCAGTTCAAAGTCATAAGTTCGATATTAACCCATATGCCTGAGATCAGTCTATAAAGTCTTCTTCCAACTCATGAAGTTACAGGTCAGTGGGTGCAGAATGCCGGCGCTGGCAGGGCACCTGCTTCCAGGGATCAGGGTCCATCAACAGCAGAAGCAACTCATCGCTGGCTAGGTCGCCATCCGGCCACCCCAGCTTCAGAGGTATGGCTCCATCAGGGCAAAGCTGTGTGGTCTCTCCGCCAGCTCCTCCAGCTTCTCGAACGCTGCCAGCTTGTCTTGTCCATGATTCATCGTCTCTGAGACTAACTCCCAACACCTGGGGAAGATAGCGTCTCATCTTCACGAGGGAAATATCGCGAGATTTCCCAGGAGTCTCAGGAGAAAGCCATGCCCACACAGAGACCTCATTGGCTACTCAATGGCTATCTCCAGATTAACAGAATAGACTCCACCCCTACATTTCAATCATAAAATTAACATAAGCACATGACTGCCACACCTCCCCACCGCTCCCCCTCCTCTCGCCTTGAATTAGGCTACCACATCCCTGGTCTGTTTCTGCCTGGAAACTCTGCTGAAGCCTGTTCCCTGTGAGAGAGCCTGCTCCTGTGGTAAGCCAGGGGTGTAGTGTTTATGTGTTGGGCTGCAAGGTCTACTGTTTGAACCCACTCACACCTCTCAGGAGAAAGATGAGACTTTCTATTCCTGCAAACTGTTGCCGTTTCAGAAACCCACCGGGGGCACTTCTGCCCTGTCCTACAGGGTCACGAGGAATCAGAATCGACTTGTCAGCAGTGAGTTCGATGGTATAGCAACACATAAGTCAATTCCCACAACGAATCGACAGTGGCAGTGGATTGCCACGGGCATTTCTGAAAAGGCCCAAGTCCACTCACTTAAGCAGTTCTGTTATTTGAAAGGGGAAGGTATTCAATACACTTGAGAATGTAGGATTTTACAAATTTATAGTCCTAGAAATTTAGAGATGTTGCTTTTGAATTGTCAATGAAAAAATTGCTTGCTTTCAGAACTGTGTGTGCTTTTAGTTTTTTTCCGAAGGACATTTATATTTTATCCTATTATATTAAGACATTTAAATTCTATCATATCATTCTGAGAAATTAAGTGAAAATAGCTATTCATCCACCTCAAAAGATCCAACCTGAAAATTATAATGTGATACCTATCTGAAATGCAGTAATTGGAATAAAAGTGTTTTAGTCCAAGTATTGATCAAATAAGAAAATCTTAATCATGTATACAGTGGAAATGAACTGAGTTTCTGGTCAAGGAGTATAAAACTCTCATATGGTTATCATTTAAATTAAGATTTCCAAATTAATTTTTCTGTTGCTTACTTGTATGGATTTTTCCAAAGCTGGCTTTTTGTTGGGTTATAACAAAGTAATACATTATAAAGTGACATTTTACAAACTTTTAAAGAAAATACTTCTCTAAATTTACAGTCAATAATAATGTGACATATTTTAAAAGAGAGAGAGCACATATAAGAGGAAGTACTGTTCATCTATGGTGTCTTCTGTGGTATTAGAAACAGAGGGGTTTTAATTTTCCTTTTACTAAAATTAAAATAAGAATTTAGCAGGACTGAAACATTCTGAATTCCCCTCCTTAGATCATAAAGCAAAATTATTGAGTAATAATTCTACCAAGGCACACTTGGAAATCATTGCTAATAAATGAACTCATGTTGTTTTTAGTATTACTTTGTTACAACATGCATGCCTTTTCACTTTGAATTTAAATGTTAGAATTAGTTGATTCTGTTTTACAGCTCTCTCACTCTCTCTTCAATAAGGCATCCATATGAATATTAAGTAGCCATAGAACAAGAATGAACTCACCATTCATTTCCAAACTCATATAATTTCAGAAGATTCATGATAGCATTAAAGAGTTAGTGGTGGTATTGGCAAATGAGGGTAGGGTTGTTTTCATTTACGAATAAAGTGCTTTCTTATGTTTATTGCTTTTATTCCCTTTTATAATAAAAACAAAGATATGCTCACAGAAAAGATCAAAACTAAATCCATAGAAAATCATTTCTTTAAGCAGATTACCTTTCCCAGAAATGACAGCAAGATACATTGATGCATCTTTTATCTACTATTTGATTGCATATATTAACACCGATTTTTCTTCCCAGGAATGCAGACTAACATATTGCCTTTAGAAGTATGTTAACATAAAATTGAATTTTATGTTTAATGTGAGCTAATGTTTCCTACGTTTTTAATACTGATCAGGCACCAAAATTCCTAGCAATGATTATCTCCTGTAAACCTCACAGTACTGTAGGCATTTCATCAGGATTTGCAATACTATGATGATTGTTTTATGAGGTGAGATCTGAGAGGCAGACAGGCTCAGTAGCTTCCTCCAGACTGCATAGCTAGTTAGCTCAGAATCTAGGGGCTGTGGCTGCAGAGATCTTACCCAGATCTGTCCATTGCACTACCTCAGGCCTCCTTTATTTCAAAATGATCTTCTGAAACAATGATGAATATCCAGGTATCCTCTGACTTACGGTATGTTTGAGTTAAACTGAACTGTGCTTATAGCATCCCTTTATTTTTACTTCACATCTTATTTTAAAAATGCATTGCACACAATTTGTAGAATGTCTTACACACTGTGTGGTAGCAAATAGTTAGTTGGTCCCATAATTGTCCATTGCTCACTCACTCCTGTCCAACTTTATAATTTACTCTTTGTAACACTGCTGCATATTAGCTAAATGTGCTAAAGTATTGCTGCATACTAACTAAATGTACTAAACTGCCTAAGCCACATTGGGTTCTTCCTTTGCTTGAAAACAGGGGCCCAACCACCAATTGCTTTGCTATAAAGTCACTGGGCTGATTTGGGAAGCACTGAGATGTTAGGCGCTTACAGGCAACTTTCACAAATTTTTTTCATGAGAAAGGGCATTTCCATTTCCTGGCATAATCCATAACCTTTCACAAGTAGAGATATTACTACTGTTGATAAAATGCCAGCATCATCCAACTTTTCATCATTGATTGAAGTCTTCATGCTTTGTTCTTTTATAATGTCGGTATCTATGCCCTAAAATGTGTGTGATAAAACAACATTCCCACAACCAGAGAAATAAAGGTTGCACTTATATAGTAATCACAAAGGGATTAATAATTTTTTAATTAAACATGATGCATTGGACTTACATCACAATCTACTTAAAGAGTCATTGTCCCATTGTTGGAACTTCTGAGACTATTGTCTAGTACTTTTACTTTAAAAGCATGCTTACTATTTGGTCAGGGTGTTCAGACTAGATGCCATGCAGCCTGGTTGTCAGCTTGGCTGTGAGTTTTTCTGAACACTTGGGTCCTCTTCTTTATGCCGGTGCAGTTTGACATCACACACAATAAAGAGTAATACCTATTAGGCATCAAAATTTCCTTGGTTTTATCATTCAGTTTGTACTTCTTTTGTCATATATACCTCTGAGAACATGCTGCTGTCTAATTAAATGTAAAAAAACAGAGTAGTTCTAATTTTAAATTCATAACTTATATGGAAAAAAGCACTCTTGAAACTCCATCCATGATTGATGCATTAGAGAGTCCCTGACATGTATTCTGTCACAGATCTCAGACACAGGTGATTGGAACTGAGGGGGTCAAATCACTGATGAAACTATATGACATGAATTATCCTGGCAAAAAAAAGTTCTACCCAAATGGATAAAGGGAAGTTAAGCAAACCAAATATATTTTATTCTATATGGACTAGTCTACAAGCATATATTCATGTGAGCACAGGCAGAGGATGAATTATCACCTTATCAAGAGTATTTTCAAATTTTTCTCCAGTAGCCCAACACAAATAGATTTGTCCTTTTGGCCCTGCATGGTTTGTTCAACATTCATTGCCAGCAACACAGTTCAAATGCATTGAGTTTTTTTCTGTCTCCCTTATTTGATATCGAACTTTTGCATACATATGAAGCAATTGAAAATCATTTAGGTTAGGTTGAAACTTAGTTCTTAAAATAACCTCCTTGCTTTTCAACACTCTGACGTGGTCTTGTGCAGTTGATTATTCCAATGCAATGCATTGTTTGGTCTCTTGACTGCCGTGTCCATGAGTGCTGATTGCAGATAAAACAAGACAAAAGCCTTAAAAAAAAGTCAAACTTTTCTCCAGTATTCATGATATTACTGATGGGTCCAACTGTGGGGATTTGGATCTTCCTTACATTTGAGTTGTAATCGATACCAAAGGCTGCAAATCCTTGATCTTCATCAACAAGTGTTTCTTTTTCTTTCTTTCGTTCTTTTTTTTTTGTGTGTGTGGCATCACTACCCTGGTGGGAGTAGGAAACCCAGCCCTGCTCCTGGAGAGCTGCCACTGAATATGAACTGTCAACCCTGTGAGCCGCAGTCCGGCACACAAGCACTAGGCCACCAGGGCTCAGCCCATCAACAAGTGTTTGAAGTCCTCCTCATTTTCAGCAAGCAAGCATGTTTGTGTGGTCTGCATATCTCAGTTTGTTAATAAGCTTAAATTCCAGTGCCACATTCTTTTCCTATAAATGAGCCTCTCTATTAGTTTGCTCTCCAGACAGATTGAATAAGTTTGGTGAGAGACTGCAACCCCCACGCACATCTTTTCTGATTTAAAATCATGCACTGTTTCCTTAGTCTATTCACATATCTGTCTTTTGAGACCTGTAGAATTTCTGCATGAGCACAATGGAGTATTCTGGAGTTCCCATTTTTCTATAGGTTATCCATTATGATCCACAGAGTCAAATGTAAATAGAGCACAAGTAAACATAGATCCAGTCTCCATTGCTTTCAGCCAAGATCAATATGACATCAACAATAACATCCCTTGTTTCTTTCCCTCCTCTGAATCCATTCTAGACCTCTAGTAGGTCCCTGTCGATATACGGCTGGAACCATTGTTGAATGGTCTTCAGTCGACTCGAAAGAAGACTTTGTCTCTCTAAAGGCTCTGGAGGAATTGTCTCTTTTGATCCTGGAAGATTTTCCTGTGGCTGACATCTCTCTTAACCATTGGGTTACTCTCATACTATGCTGAAGGAGAAGGATGAGGCTGTCCGCTCCCATAAAAATTTACAGCTTCAGAAACCCTAGATAGAGTTGCATAAGTCAGAATCCACTTGAGAGCAGGGGGTTTGGTTTTTGATTAGCTTAAACTCTTTTTATCTCCAAAGAAATTGTCTCAAGACACACTCTATACTAATCCTGTGTTATTTAAATAATAAAGATGGTACATTTCCATATGGGATTGCAACCACTTTTATAGAGGCTAAAATTTATAACACATCATTTAGGGAGACTCAATTCAATCGATTACACATCAAGCACAAAAATAAACTCAGCCCATATTAGTAGTTAACTAATTTTGAGATTATATATAAAAGCCAAATCTTTACATACTTTTTTCACATTGAAGGTAAGTTTTCAAAAGTAAGACAGAACATGTTTTGCTTCATGGCTAGTACTTTTTAAAGTAACTCTTAAATATTTAAATATACCAGGGTGCCTCAAAAATTCATAGAAAAATGAAATTTGCCATGAACATTTTTGGCCTTGTGGTACAGTATGTGGTATTACATCTGTGTTCTCAGTCTAAGATTCATGAATATCTGTGATTGCCCAATTTGGATGTGTCTAAAACCTTTTAAAATAGTGTTTTTGATGTTTACCATTATCCATTTAAAAAATGAATCATGATACTTTTCTTGAAGAGAGAAAAGCACGCATTGTACTTTTCCAGTCTTGGTACTCCAATTTACTTCATTTCTCCCATGGATGTTTATCTTCACAGAATATTTCTAATGAATGCATTTTTTTCTCTAAGACTTGTTCTTTCTTTATCATTCTTCAAAAGGATTACATACCTTGAAACTGATCTTTTAAAATTTCTCTTTTTTGGATAATATAAATATATTCTGGAAGCTGTCTGTGTATTCTGAGTGAGGAACCAGCCGAAGTGCCCCCCACCTTCCCAACCCCCACAACCCCCACTCCACCCCCACCCCCTGTAACCCAGTCACCTCACACATCTCTCCAGAGAGCCTCTTTACGTCTGCGTCTCTCTCTCTGATCTTCAGGACAAGGGTCAAGAAAGTTCTTCTGGGATAAAAGGGAGAGGGAGGTCTCCGGGGAGATAAGGGGCAAGTGTCTGGAGGCAGATGACCTCCAGTGTGGGTCCGGGTAGAGGCGTTATCTTCCAGCCTGGTGCTGGTGGCCTTTGCTGGGTCGTGGGGACATGGCTGAGTGTAGAGGGCTACGGACAGCACAGGCCCATCCAGAGTCCGCCAGTGCCTAGAGAAGCCACACCCTCTCCTAAGCCCCTCTTGTTCCACCCCTGACTCAAGAGAAGGTGGTGGCAGCCTACCCGACCCCCTCCCCACCTCCCCCGCCACACCGGGGAAGGTGCTGTGGGAGATTAAGGATCAGTACAAGGGAGGAAGGAGCGGTCAGCAGCTGGCAGCTCCTCTGAAACCACCTCTCGCCCCCATCTGCTCTGGCAACATTCGAAGGGTGGCGCTAAGCCTCACCAGCTTGTCGGCCCAAGACAACCGCCTACAACTCGCAACTCAATTCTTTTAAATTTCTAAGACTTTTCATGTTAAAAAGATTCTCTATTTACTGAATGCTATTGCAATTATTTTAGCAAGTGATTAAAATATATGAAAGGTTTTAATTAAAATATGTCTCTCAATGAGGAGACAAGGAATGTTTTAATCAATTTACATATCTAATGAAATATTTTTTTTGCTAAGATGGAGTTAGGTTTCAGCATCACTTTTATTTTATAATGTTATTTATTTTATATACCAGTAATTTTTAAGTGGTACAAACGATTAAGAATTTGACTACTCATTGAAAGGTTGGCATTTCAAACCGACCCACAGGTGTCCCAGAAGAAAAGCAGGTGGCTTAAGAGAGATCAGAAATAGCACAGTCATGGGTGTCCTGTGGAGTAGTCTCGGGTTACACGTGGGGCATCCATGAATTGAGCTGAACTCAGAGGCAGTCAACAGAAAATGCCTAGGCAGCCACCTCAAATAAATATGCAGTTTGCTATCAGTGAGGTGTGCCTTCAATTTTATTGAAAGAAAAGGATTTGAACTTAACTTCTTTCTGTTGCCAATGCAGCCCATAGGGACCAATGTTAAAGTGCTCAGTTGCTAACAGAAAAGTCTGCGGTTGACACCCACCAACCAATCCATGGAAGAGAGGTATGTCAGTCTACTTCTTTACAGAATCAGTATGGTCCAGGAGTTTTATTTTTGGTTAATTCCACTGCCATCTTTCTGATCTTTCACTATCCCCTCTGGCCTAAATTATTACAACAGGATTGGAATAGGTGTCTTTGTTTGCACCCGTCCTTCTCCTCAGTGTAGATATGTTTTGTATGACAGTGACAGTGAGTCTAGCAAAAGGTATGTTAAATCATGCCACTTCTCTGCATGGGTTTGAGTTTTACTCCCCAAAATGAGCCAGTGAAAGTCCTTTGGATCCCATCAGGGTAGAAGACACTTAGAATACACAGTGACTGCAACAACAAACTCCAATGTATCAACAGTCATGCAGACGGTCCAGAATCAGACAATATTTGAGTCTTTAGCATTTGGGGTTGCTTTGAGTTAGACTTCACATGGTAGTAATAGTAATATGTTTAAAATTCTCTCTTTACTCCACATTTCATGCAAATTAAAAGCCAAAATTTTACCATGAACTATAAATTCCATCATCAGCTTCCCTCACTTTTCCTCTTGCATCTCCTTTTCTACTAACTCTTCCTTGTACTCCAGCGCATGATACTTCTGTCCTTCCTTCATCCCCATGGCATGCCTCGGGGCTGAGAGCCTTTATAATTCTCTATCTTCCCTCAATAGTCAGTTATTATGCTTCTTACGAACACACTGATGATGTGTGAGGCTAAATCTTCTATACTTTTACCTTCCTGACTCAAGCCATGGTATTTTCAATTACTTCATATGCATGTGAAAGTCGGACAGTGAATAAAGATGATTTGATGCGGTTCCATTGTAGAGTTAACAAAGAATATTGAAAGTATCATGAGCTACTAAAAAAGGCAAGCCAATCTGTCTTGGAAGAAGTGTGGCCAGAGTGCTTCTTAAAGAAAAGGGTGGTGAGACTTCATCTCATAAGCTTTGGGCCACTCGCTGAAGAAGGATATCATATTCGGTAAGGTAGAGGGCCGGTGAAAAAGAGGAAGGTCCTCCAGGAGGTGGATTTACACCATGCCTGCAATAATGAGCTCAATCATAGGAACAATTGTGAGATTGATACAGGACCAGGCACTGTTTCCTTCTGCTGTGCATAAGGTCGCTCTGGGTGGGAACCAATTCTATGGCGTGTAATAGCAACATCAGCCAACCCTTCCCCTTTCACAAGGAATTTTCCATACTTTTATTTCATTATGTTTTCCCTTAGCAACTATCACTGTCAATTGTGCTAGATACTTTATGTTTTTAATTTGTGTTTCGATATTCTCTACAACTGGAACACAAGCTGCACAGGGGCAGGGGTTTTGAAATGGGCTCTTCACTGCTATCGCCTAGTTTCTAGGGTGAGGGTTGTGCCTAGTAGATGCCTGATGGCACATGAAGTTTTTCGTGCTGCATAAAGGGTATCATAAATTAAGCGGTTTAGAAAAACAACAACAATAACAGCATGTCTTGTCTCACAGTGTCTGTGAGTCAGGAAGGAGTCTGCAGACTAGTACCTGCAGACTAGGTATTAGTCGGGATGCGCTCCTCTCTGAACCTGGAAGATCCTTTTCAGGTTGTTTGTTGACAGAGTTCAGTTCCTTGCAGCTCTAGAAATGGTCTCATTTTCTCTACATTTTCTAAAGTTCTCTCAGCCTCTAGGGGTGCTTAATATATGTCTCCCTCAAAAATCCCCCTATAAAATTGCAGCTTACTTCCTCTAAAGAGTCACTGGTATCAAACATTAGTAATCACCAGACTTCACAATTTGATTTCATCCAGAATGCCTGCCAGCTGCTTTGACAATAGATTGACAGGCCTCATCTTAAGATGAAGGGCCTTCTACCAATCTCTTTTGCTGCTGCTGTTGTTGAGGCTAAGTGTCATCAAGTATTGTCCAACAAATTTCAGTTCCATCTCTATGGAACTCATAGTGATCGATAGAGATTCTTGGTTAGAATCTTTAAGGAAACAAATCACCATGTCTTTCTCCCATGAAGCTCCTGGGTAGATTTGAACTACCAATCATTCGGTCAGTAGCTGAGTGCATAACTGTTTGAACCATCCAGATAAACCATACCTTCTCAATTTACCTTCTATTTTCTTTGAAAGCATTCAAGTAACTTCTAAACTTTCACTTCAATATCTAACATAGTTTCATTTTTCTTTTGTTGTTTATTTTGTTTCATTTCTGTGCCAGGTCCAGCACAATCATTTTCTTTCTTTTCTTTTCTTTTTTTTTTTTTTTTTTTTGTGGGCATCATTGCCTCTGGTGGTCATGGGTGCTATCCAGCCGCCGCTGAATTTGAACCGCCAAGCCCGCAGGCTGCAGTCGCCCACTCAACCACATACACCACCGGGGTTCAGCCCTAGCACAATCATTTTCAACCCTCATTGTAGCCACATAAGGAAGGAAAATAGATGGCAGAACTAAAGAACAAGAGTTACAAACCACACATTGATAATCTACTCACATCCCATTATCAGGACAGCATGATGAAGAAAAATTATTGAACACGATTTTAAACTACTAGCGGTAGAACTGGGTTTTGTTGACTGAAAATACATGAATTCAATCTTGGGAAGAATGTAAATATATGCAAATATTCTTAAAAGAGTACAATGGAGTTTCTTGATTACAGTTTACGTATCCATGGGGATATGCTTGAGAAATTGTTTTATATTAAATTGTGCTGAAAATTAAGTTACATGGTTACATGGGTGGTGATAAGTAGGTAGACATGTTTAGTAGATGAGTGGTTGAGTAGGAACAGGAAAGTGACACAAGAAGACAGCTAAGGGAGATGAGAGCAAGTGAAGCATGTCTCATTAATAGAACAGTGAGGAAAAATCCACAGGCTGAAGCTTAAGTAGTGACAGAATCATTTGTTCAGTAAAAGTAACCTACAACTTGAAACATCTCTTCATTCATCATCACAAGTGCAGCTTCAAAGAGACCAGGTCATGCAAAGGATACACACTCAGCTGCCAACCCAACCAGCCACTGTGTGGTAGAAAGACCTGACCATTTGCTCCCATCAGCATTACAGTGAAGAAACCCATCACGAGGCGGTTCTGCTCTGAAACAGTACCTATGAGTCAAAATCAACTTAGCGATAGGGAGGCATCCGGAAGAGTGGTTTTCCTAAGCTCTGGGATGTTTCCGGGTCCCTTACTGCCATATGTATTCCTGAAATAAATTCTCATTTTGAAAGTAGCCTGAGTTCAGTTCTGTGCCTCTGACAAGGATAGTGCCTCAGAGATTTAAAAATAAACTATTGAATAGGGTCTGTTTGTACTAAAAGAACATAATTAAATTTTGAATATTGGTTTCACATTTCTAATGTGTTAGCCTACTTTATAAGGAGCCCTGATGGTGCAGTTATTAAGTGCCTGCCTGATAACTGCAGGCAGTCAGCAGTTTGAACCCATCAGATGCTTAGAAGGAAAATGATGTTAGTGTCTAAGCTCTCAAAGATTGGCACCCCTGAAGGCACTATAGGGCAAGTCTACACTGTCTTGCAGGCTTGCTATGGGTCAGAATGGATTCAATGATGAAGACCTTGGTTTTAGTCGTGGGATCTCTTTATTGAAGTGTGCTTTCACTTTATAAAATGTGTGACTTTATTCATATAGAAAATATCTGAAACATGCCACAATATTATCCATGGTAAATTCTGGAATTATAAAAATATATTTAATTCAAACATCTTTTCCTTTTGCTTACTATATTTTCCATTTGTTTCAAAGCAATCAGTAAGTATTATCTGCCTGAAAAACCAAACTAATCTGTGTTACTTTGAAATAAATACTAGAAAAACTAAACAAAAACTACTGAGAAAACCCCAGAAGGCTCAGTCATGAAAATATATACTTTGCAGGGCAAATATGTACTTTAATCAGAACAATCTGACAAAATAGGAAACGATAGCTTCCTAACTTGATGAAGATTGTACGTGATTGTGAGTCCACACTGGGAGTTCATTCATTATTCTCTCATTGGACATTTAGAAATGACAACCTAAATGAGAATTCTATTAAAAGCAGCGTTTTTTTTCTTGATCAACCCAGTCAACTAAGCATATCCCTTTTTTCCTATTATAAGACAGGAAAATTTTCCTAATGACTTTTTCACTTGTGATCAGGAATGAGTCACAAATCAAAAGTAGGAAAATAGTGTTGTACCAAAACAAGACTGTCTTTATTTATTTATGTCCAAATAACAAAGGCTCATATTTGGTTTCCCTTCGTAACACCTGCATTTTATGCCAGTCAATCCATAGACCAATTTTATCTTTAAAAGAACAACTCATGCTATCACATAATTCTTTAAAATTTCTGTCCTAGTTCAAACCACCATCATTTTGTACTCATACTATCATTTTGTGAATTAGGGCACACATGCACTATGGCATACTGAGTTATGTACTGGGTTGCTAATGGCAAATTCAACAGGTCATTTCTACCAGCCACTCAGAGGAAGAGAGTTGCGGCTATATTCTCTTCTGGAACCCCAAAGGATAGTTCTCCTATAGGCTCTCTATGAGTCAGAATCAACTCCATGGCATTTGGTTTGGTTTGGTTTTAACACAAAATTAAGGATTTGAATGTGAAATACAAAATAATAGACTTAGATGAAAATATACACAAATATGTCCATTACATACAAAAAGTGACCACTTATCTGTCAGTTTGTCATACTGTAGTGGCTTGTGTCTTGATGTGATGCTGAAAGCTATGGCATTGGTATTTCAAATGCCATTGGGGTCACTCTAAGTGAACAGGTCTCAACAGAGCTTCCAGACTAAACACAGAGAAGGAAGAAGGGCTTGACTTCCCACTTCAGAGTAGGAAGCCACTGAAAATCTTAGGCATAGCTTTAAAGCATTGTCAAATACTGAAATCCTAAACAAGGAAGCAGAACATTGTTCCAGAAATTGATGGCAGGTGGGCCCCTCATATGACTGAAAGGGGGCTGGTTTCTTGGAGGGGAATTGACCTTGGTGACATGAGTTGGTTAAAGCTTAAGGGAATGATGTCTTCGGGATTTTCATATGCTGATGGTTCATGACACAAGGTAAATAGAAATAGATTCTGATCTAAGGATCAGAATTAGGAATGGGTAAGGTATGAATTTAGTATAATTAGAAATACTACAAAATGAAATGGAACACAGTAATAACAATATCCTTGAGCTAAATAAGAAGGGACTGGATTGGTCACTTTGAATCAGAAAATCCTATGATTTACTATGCCAGGAATAGCACAATCATGAGCAATGGGGTGACATTTCATTGTCAGAAAGGATTTTCCTAAATCCCTCATGAATTACAAGACTATTTGTGATAGGATTGTTCTGACTTCAAGAAAATCCAGTCGATGCAACTATTATACAACTTTATGCAATAACCACAAAAGTTAGTGATAAAGAAATTGAAGAATTATCCCAAGGACTTCAGTTGGAAATTGATCAAACATGCCATCAAGGTGCATTGAAAGCTACTGACAATTCCAATGCAAAAGAGGAACAGTCGCTGGAAAATATGGACTTGGTGATAGAAATAAATCAGGAGATAGCATGATAGACTTTTGTAAAAGCAACTACTAATTCATAGCAAATACTTTTTTCCCAACAACACAAAATTGGACTATGCACATGAACCTCCCCTGATGGAATACACAGAAATTAAATGGATTACATCTGTGGGAAGACATAAAGGAGAAGTTCAAAATCAACAGCTAATCAAGACCATGAGTCGAATGTGGAACAGATCATAGATTGCTAAGTTCAGGGTCAAGCTGAAGAAAATTAAAACAATACCACATGAGTGGCCCTGAGGCTCACTCACCTGAATCTGGAGAACATCTCAAGAACTGTTTTCTAGCATTATGTACTAATGATAGAAGACCAGAGGAGCTGTGGGAGGGTATGTGCGAAGAAAGCGAAAGGTCATTAGAAAGAAAAGATCAAAGTAGAAGTCAGAAGAGACTCTGCAACTTCCTCTTCATCATAGAGTAGCTAGAGCAAATGGTTGAGAGGCTGAAGTCCAGAGCTGAAAAGAAAATGTCAAGGTTCAGTTTGGAAAAACAAAGCCACACGCTACAACAAAAGGAGCAAGGACCTAGAATTAGAAAACTCAAAGGGAAAAACATGCATGTACTTTCGGTTTCAGCATATCTGGATGACACCTCACATAGGTAAAATTCTGCTTAGGGCCATTCAAGAAAAGTTGCAGCAGTCTGTGGACAGGAAACTGCCAGAGTTCAGGCCAGATTCAGAGGGGAATGTGGAACAAGGGGTATCATTGACGCCAGCTGTGTCGTGGCTTAGAGCAGAGAATATAAGGAAGAAGTCTACAGAGTTGTACTGACGATGCAGTGTTGTTGTTGTTTTTTTTCTGTTGTGCATAGGTCTCTGTGGGTCAGAGGGGACTTGATGGTACCTAACAACATAGCAACACACACACTAAAGACTGCCAAAACATGATGAAGGCAGAGAAAGTCATGGGAGGAGAGCAAGAATGAAAGTAACAGAGATGATTGCTGTTAACTCCACAGTCTTTCGGTAACAGTAATGAGAGTAGATGAATGTATAGACCCACAGGCTGAATGGGTGTGAGAGAGAGAGTTGGAAAATAGATATATATTCTCCACATATATGTATATATTTGACAGAGGATATTCACACATTTATTACAGACATATGCATGAATGTGGTAGAGCATGCAGGAGATAAATTTATCAAAACATCTTACACATAACCAAACACCTTGAGGAAATAAATCACTGAGCCTGAGGGCACAGGTTCATTGCTTCGGGGAACATCAAGGCCAATTGGCATAACACTGTCCACAAAGACAATGTTCTACATTCTACTTTGGTAAGTAGTGACTGGGTCTTAAAAGCTCATGCATGAGTGGGCATCTATAGTCTCTTTCTGTCTAGAGGAAAGAATGGTGAGAGCTGAAGATTCATGGAGACCTCTAGTGTAATGTTCTAATGGACTACATGGACTTCAGTCTCTGAGACCTGAGACCAGAAGAACTAGGTAGAGCTAAACCATCACTACCAACTGCTCTAAAAAGAATCACATTAAAAGATCCTTGGCAGAATGAAAGGAAAATGTGAAACTAAACTGAAAATCATAGTGATGACGTTGTCTGGATAGAGACTAGTGGTACTGGTTACCGGCAGAAATTACCCAAAGACAATGTTGAGAAAGATTAAGAAAGGTGGAGGAATTGAAACCAGAAACACGGGGAGGAAATGGGATAAGTGATGGCACATGGAGGAACTTGCAATGAATAAGATGAAGCAAATGTGCATGAATTTGTGAAAAAATAATTATTATTAAAGAAAAGCTGATGATCTATGCTGCAAACCTTCCTCCAAATCATAAAAGATTTAAAAACCATCCAATACGAGAAACAAAGGGGATTTTGAATTGTCTTCAATTTTTGTAGCACTGTAAAGAAAATAAGACAAACAATGGTTCAAATGATCCCACCTTAGAAGGATTTTCCCAATCCAGTGATCTAAATCTTCTATCTCATTGAGGCATACCACCCTTCTGGACTTGTATCAAAAACAAGTCAAATATATTCTACTTTGGGCTGAGCCCCGGTGGCGCAAGTGGTTGAGTGCGGGACTGCAGCCCGTGAGCTTGGTGGTTCAAATCCAGTGGCAGCTTTCAGGAGCGGCACTGGGTGTACCCATGACCACCAGAGGCAGTGATGCCCACCTCACCCCACGCCCTCCCAAAAAACAACAAATATATTCTATTCCATAAACTTCTCAACTATGCTGAGTAAATTTAATTGGAAATAAATATGAAAATTTACCCACTATATCACTGTTTCTCAATTCTGGCTGCAGTTCAAAACCAGGGGATTTTAAAGGCTGATGCCCAGATTTCCTAGGAGTGGAGGTTTCACTTTCCTTCTTTATATTTCTTCCTTCTTGTTTTTCTCTCCATGTCCCTTCCTCTCCTTTACCTACCTACCTTACTACTTCCTTTCTTTCCCTCCTTCCCTTCTCTATTTCCTCCCTCCCTCTGTATCCCTCTCTCCCTCTCCCCTTCCCTCTACCCTTTTCCCCAGCTATTGCCTCCTTTGCCTTCACCTTCTTCCTTTCCTTCCTTACCCTACCCCCTGTCTCTCTCCCTTTATCTCCCTAGTGATTTTGTGTACAATAATATCTTACCTTACACTGCTAGTGTGTTACTCTTGTGAGCAGTCTCATTGGTCTTTTGTCCTTAGAGGTTGTGATGATGCCTGGCAAATAGGATATCCTAGATGTCGCAATCCACTTTTATACATCCATGACTTCAGAAGTGCAAAGACTAGTAACTTGCAAAAGGTGATCACTTGCAAAAGGAAAGTTACAAATATTTTATTTCTTTCTATGCTACTTGATTTTGTGACTTTTATTAATATTTGAATTTTTATCCTTTTTCAGTTTTCTGATTTAAAGATAGTGAAGAAATACAAATGAAAATGAATAGCCTCTTTTACCCCTGTTTGGCTCCTCTCCTAGACTCTTCTTTTGTTCGGTGTACTCTTGGAGGGTGGAGGGTGGAGGGTGGGGGCACACACTTGCTGCCCAGGCCCTGACTCTCTCAAGGCACTCTTTTGGGATTTCCTGCTCTTAGCCTCTGGGGTCCTGTGAATACCTGAACCTTCCCTTTTCTTCATAAAGGTTATTTGGATTTACAAAAGAGCTTCTGCCATGTGAATTCTTTCAGCATTGTGAAGCAAGAGCAGTGGTCTACCACCCCAGAGACCTAACAAATTGAGTTCTGCCCTGAAGTTGCCTGTACCCATAGCCTGAGGACTGAGGTATTCAGAGGGGAGAGGATGCAGGGTCAAACCAAGATGTCTATATTTTGAAAATGATGTGAACATGTCAGTCATTGGATCTTAGGAGGAACCCCCAGCTGAAGTGTGTCCAGTGGAAAGGAACCCGGAAACACCATATATTAAGTCCCTCGATGGCCCCTTCTCAGTAAAATGACAGCTTTTGATCTGTTGGGTAGGGATCTATATGTGAAAGGACCAATTCAGAAAGTTTATCCCTGACACCAAGCCCAAATTTTGAGTAGATAGAGCTCAGTAGACTGGGAGACTGAACTGCAGAGCAGCGACAGTGGGCCTAAAGAGGATCTGTATTCACATAGACTCCTCATGCCAACAGGGTCCTGAGTACTGTGTTGCTGGGAAAATTAAAGCAGTTGAAAATGCTGGTGTGGGTGAGCATACCTTAAGCCTCAAAATAAAATCCTAGTTCTTCAACATCTCAAAGAATGTCCAGCAGATTTACATAATGATGAGAATACACTTTTAAAAATTAAACTTAATTAATAATGCTATAGTTCCACTTGAATCTTACTATCTGCTATGAATTATAATTTTGTTTTGGCTCTATTCTCATGAAGAGAAAGAAACCCTTTAGACTCTTCATAAAAGGAAATGGTTTCACATGGCTACTGATCAGATAGAAATCAGTGATACATCCAAGACCATGGTCCTCCTTCAGACCTGACACTGAACTCTCCTCCTCAGTAGAATAACCAACCCTTTGATAGCCAAAGGGCAGCATCTATGCAGGAGCAAAAATCAGAGAGTTATAAAAGAAAGAAGCATGGAAACAAGGGGCGAAAGAAGAAAGTGAGATAAGCAATGGGGATTAATTACAATGGATGAATTCGATCAGAATGAGGAGCGTATACTCAGGACTCAAGTAGAAAGGAAATATTTTGAAAATGATGATGGCAACTAATATACAAATGTGCTTGACGCAATGAATGTATGAATGTATTGTGAAAAGAGCTGTATGAACCCCCGATAAAATGATTTTTAAAAGAATGTGCTCAAATGGTTGAATGCAAAATTATAATTTCTTCTATAAGCTCCAGCCTAAGCCACAAGAAAAGAAACAAAAGAGAGAAAGGAGAAACAAAGCAGTTGCATAAGGACATTGATAGGGAGCTACCAGACATCCACACCTGATTCAAAAGAGGATACAGGGAGTAATATGGGGAGATGGTTCTGAGGTAATTGGAGGGAGGATGTTTAGATAGTGATGATGGCAGCAAGTGTGCAAATGTGGTCTGCATACAATTGATGTATGTATTGATCGTGATGGGAGTTGTATGATTCCCCCAGTAGAATGATTTATAAAATAAAAGGAGGGGGGAAGAAGAGCTTGTTCCAAGGGCTCAAGTAGAAAATATTTGGAAACAAAGATGGCAACATATGTACAAATATGCTCGATGCAAATGATGTATGGAATGTTATGAGTTATAAGCGCCCCCAGTAAAATCATTTTTTAAAAAAGAGGATATAAAATGCGGGAGCTACTTGTTAATGTCAGTTGGATCTTGGCTGAGAGTAAAGAGCACAAATAGGTTCATTTGTGTTGTATTGACTATGCAAGGGCATTCAATTTTGGGCATCAAAACAAACTATTAATAATATTTCCAAGAAAGGGAATTTCATAACACAGAATTGTGCTCTTGCTGAACCCGTACACAGACTAAGGTACAGTTGTTCAAACAGAACTAGGGAGTAGGCTGAGTTTCAGAAAATCAGAAAAGATATTCTGTAAGTTCCCCATACTTATTCATTCTGTATTCTGAGTAAATAATCTAAGAAGCTGGACTATGTGAAGAAAAGAAGGTGTCAAGAATAAAAGAAGGCTTATTAACTACGTACTCTGTGAAAAATGACACAGCCTGCATTGATGGAAGCAAAAAGTACTTGAATCGTTTGCTGTTGAAAATCTAAGATTCTAAAAGGACTGCAACTCAATGCAAAGACAAAAAAATCTTCACAGCTAGACCAATAACTTTCACAAGAAGCAGAGAAGATACTGAACTTGTCAATAATTTAATTTTATTTGGACCCATATTCAATACCCATGTATCAGCCGAGAAATCACACAACATATTGCACTGCACAAATCTACTACACAAGGCCTCTTTAAAGAAGGAAGGCAAAGATGCCACTCTGAAGGTTAAGGTGTGCATGACCACGCCTTAGGAGTCCTTGTGGTCACACATTGAGTTGTGACCCACAGTTCAAAAGACCAGCCATCTCGGCAATAGACACAGGGCTTTCTAGTTCCATTCGGCAATATGTCTGTGAAGATGATAAGATGGCAATCCTAGCTCTGAATTTCTGCACACGTGGATTAGGGAACTGCTAATAGCTGCCAGGTTCGTCTTTTGTCTGACGGGTGAGTTCAAACCCTAACATATGGGCTGATTTGAAAAAGCAACACAACAAACTCACTGCCCGATCGCATTAAAGGATACTCATAGCCAATCCTTACCACAGTGTAGAACTGCTCCTGTGAGTTTCCAAAGTTGTAAACCTTAGTACCTTTCTCCCTTGGAGCGGTTGGTAGCTTCAAATGGCTGATGTGTTCAGCTGCCCAATGTAGAGGCCTGAGTTAGTCCGGATAGACTAGAGGAACAAATTTCAGAGACACGCATATAGGTATAAGGAAAGGGTTTATATACAAAAGAAATGTGACCCTAAGAAGGCATCCCAATCCAGTCCAGTGCAAAGTCATAAGTCCAATATTAACCCATATGCCCGCAATCAGTCTATAATATCTGCTTCCGACTCAGGAAGTCACAGGTCGGTGGGTGCGGAATTCTGGAGCTGGCAGGGGTCTCCCCATGGCTCCTCGCTTCCAGGGCTCAGGTCCATCAACAGCATGCCATTACAGCTTCAGAGGTCTGTCTTCATCAGGGCAAAGCCGTGTGATCTCTCCGCTGGCTCCTCCAACTTCTCAGAGGCTGCATCTTGTCTTTTCCGTGATTAATGGTCTCTGAAACTAACTCCCAACAACTGGGGAAGATGGCTTCTCATCTTCATGAGGGAAATATCGTGAGATTTCCTAGGAGTCTCAGGTGAAAGCCATGCTCACACAGAGGCCTCATCAGCTACTCAATGGCTTTCTCCTGATTAACAGGTCAGACATCACCCCTACATTTCAGTTATAAAATTAACATAAGCACATGACTGCCACAAGCCCCCACACCACCCATGGCTCCTCTTGAGTTGATAAAACAAACTCACTGCTATTGAGTTAATGCCAACTCATAGTGATTCTATTGGTCAAAGTAGATCTCCCTCTATGACTTTCTGAGATTTTGATGCTTAAAAAATGACTTTTATTGGGGCTCTTATGTCTCTTACCACAATCCATACATTCCTTCAATGCGTCAAGCACATTTGCACATATGCCATCATCATCATTTTCACAGCATTCTCTTCCCACTTGTGACCCTGATATCAGGCCCTCATTTATTCCCCCTCCCTCCATCACCCGTCCTCCCTCACAAACCCTTGATAAGTTATAGATTATTCTTTTCCATATCTTACATCATCCTCTGTTACCTTCACCCATTTTTCTATTATTTGTCCCTCTGAGAGGGAGTTCTAGATCGACCCTTGTGATCAGTTCCTCCTTTCTCCCCCAACCCTCCCCAAATTTGCCTGGAATCTCTATTCCCATTGTTGGCATTGAGGGGTTTATCTATCCTGGATTCCCTGTGTTCTGGGCTCTTATCTGTAGCAGTGTGCATGCTCTAGTCTAATCGAAATTGTAAGAAAGAACTGAGAGCATGATAGTGGGGTGAAGGAAGCACTCAAGAATGAGAGGAAAATTGTGTGTTTCATCGGTGCTATAATCACCTTGACTGGCTCATCTCTTCCCTGTGACTCCTCTGGGAGAAGATGCTCCACTGTCGACAGATGGGCATTGGGTCTCCAATCCATGCCCTCCAATCATTCACCTTGAATATGCTTTTATTCTGGGTCTTAGATGCCTGATACCTGATCCCATTGATACCTCATCATTATGTAGGCTGGTATGCTTCTTCCATGTGGACTTTGTTGCCTCTGAACTAGATGGCAAGCCTTTAAAACCCTAGATGCCGGGCTGAGCCACCATGGTGTAGTGGTTGAGTGCGGGACTGTGGCCCACTGGCTTGGCAGTTCAAATCCAGCAGCAGCAAGACTAGGTAGCTCCCACGACCACCAGAGGGCAATGATGCCCCCCAAAAAAAAACAAAACAAAAAAAGACACCAGATGCTATATCTTCTGATACAGCGCACCATTAGCTTTCTTTACCACAATTGCTTATGCACACATTTTGTCTTCTGCATTCATGTAAGGAACGTGAGCATCACAGAATGCTGGATTGTTAGAACAAAGTGTTCTTGTGTTAAGGGAGTACTTGCATTGAGGCACAAAGGCTAGCCTCTGCTTCCCCTGCTGTTCTGCTGCATGCCTTCAGTGTTTTCTGTTCTGTGCTATGGTCAGACTGGTGTGATTCCAACAATGTGTCTCTAGTATTATCCCCCATACGGCCATGAGTCAGCAAGGAATATGGTGTCTCATAGGGGAGCTGGTCATATTGTCCTCTCTGTACATTGGATGTTCTGAGTGGGGATATCGTCCTCATTAGCCCGTTTGTGCTTTATGACTGATATTTGAACTAGAACCTCCAGTATGATGCTAAATAGGAGTGGGGACAAGAGGCATCCTTGTCTGGTCCCCTTTTTTAGCATAATTGTTTTCATCTTTCTTTCATTGACTACCACGTTGGCTGTGTAATATTGAGGAATGTTCCTTCTATTCCTATCTTCTTAGTTTCTTAAAGAAAAATTAGTATTGGTTGTTGTCGAATGCTTTTTTCACATCTATGGATATTATCATGTGGTTCCTATAGTTTTTTTTTTCCCATCAGTGTGGCGAATAATACTAATTGCCTTTCATATGTTGAACCATCCCTGCATCCCTGGTATGAATTCCACTTGGTCATAGTGAATTATTTGTTTTATATGCTTTTGTATTCCATTGGCCAGTATTTTGTTAAGGATTTTTTTAATGATATTCATTAGGGATATTGGTCTGTAGTTCTCAATTCTTGTTGGACCCTTGCCACTTTAGGTATCAGAGTTATACTAGCTTCATATAAAGAGTTTGGAAGTGTTCTGTATTTTTCTGTGTTCTTGAAGAGTTTGTGTAGGATTGGTGTCAATTCTTCCCTGAATGCTTGGTAGAATCCTCTTGTGAAGCCATCTGGTCTGGGGGATGTTTTTGTTGGTAATCCTTTGATGACCTTGTCCATTTCTTCCATTTGTATAGATCTGTTGAGGTTCTTGACGTCTATCTGGGATAGTCTAGGGAGGGATTGTGCTGCTTCCAAGTATTTGGCCATGTCTTCCAGCTGTTGCATTTATTAAAGTATGGGTCTTCATAGTACTGTATAATTATCCTTGTGATTTCAATAGGGTCCATTGAAATGTCCCCCCATTTCATCCCTCATACTTTCCATTGAAATTTGTACCTTCCTTTCTTTGTTTAGGTGTGCCAGCACTCTATAAATTCTGTTCATCTTTTCAAAGAACCGACTTGAGCTGCATTAATTTTTTCCATAGTTTTCTTGTTTTCCAGCCCCTGTATCTCCTGCATATTTCTTTCCTTTTGCTATTAGTAGGAATGTTCTGCTGACTGTGTCCTAATTGGTGGAAGTATTGTGCCAGCATACCATGCACAAGTTTGTCTTCTCTTCCTTTTTCACATGTGCATGTATTGCTATTAGCCTCCTCTGATAATTGCCTTTGCTGTATCCCAAAGATTTGGGTATGTTGTATTTTCATTCTTATTGGTTTCTAGAAACTTTCTGATTTCCTCTCTGGTTTGGGCCAATACCTACTCATTTTGCAATAAGAATTATTCTTTCTCAAATTGTTTACCCTTGTTTTCTACATCATTCTTCTGTTGATTTCCAAGCTTATGGCACAATGACTAGAGAGAAACATCTGTGTGACCTCTATGTGCTTAAATCTACTCAGGTTCAACTTGTGTCCCAGCATGTGGCCTATCTTCAAGTGTATGTCATGTGGGCTTGAAAAAGAACATCAACTTTTTTGCATTTGTGTGTAAAGCTCTGAAAATATTTATCAGTTCAAGTCATCCAACTGTGCTGTTTAGATCTGCAGTTTCTTTGTTGAGTTCCTTTCCCTGTGATCTGTTTTCCAGAGTGGTGTATTAATGTCACCTACTATAATTGTTGAACCTGAAATTTCTTATTTTAATCTCTTGTAGTGTTTCATTTAAAAATCATGGCTCTCTTGTTGGGGGCATTTATATTTATTATGCTCACTGGTTCTTTGTCTACTTGGTCTTCTTGGCTCCCTTGTCTCTTGTTATCTTAAAATTAATTTTGTTAGAGATTAAGATTTCTGCCCCTGCTTTTCTTTGCATTGGCATTTGCTTGGTATATTTTTCTCCAACTTTTAATTCTCAACCTGATTTTGTCTGCAAGTTTGAGATATGTTTCCTGTAGGCAGCAGATCGATGGGTTATGCTTTCTGAGCCAGTGTGTTAACCTTTCCCTTTTAATTCATGAGTATAGTCCATTGATATTCAGAGTTCGTATATTCATCGTTGGACTCTGTGATGTCATCTTGAACCTTTTGTGCTGGGTGTTTTCTTACCGACCTATCTTTTCAGTTTGTGTTGTGTATGTGTGTGCTTCATACCTGCCTTCTTGCTATCTTGGAGACTGTTTTCTCTTTGTTGCCCTCTGTTTGCAGTTGTTCTATTTAATGGTCTCTTATTTGCTCTCAGTGAGTGTTACTAGTTTGCCCATACTGAATCAGCAAGTATCTTTTGTAGGGTTGAGTTTCTTTTTATGTATCCTTTGAGTGTTTCCTTGTCTGGAAGACTTTTAATCCTCCATCTAGCTTCATAATTAACTTGGCTACATATAGTATTCTTGGGGTTCTGTTATTTTCCTTCAATTTTTGAAATATGCTATTCCATTTTCTCCTCTTCATCATCTCTGCTGAAAGGTCTGAATATATACTTATTTGGGTAGCTTTATAAGTGACTAATTTTCCCTAGCTGTTCCTATGATCTTCTTTGTTTTCTCATTGTTGGATAATTTAACTATTATGTGTCTTGGTGACTTCTTTTGGGGATTCAGTCTGGCTGGTGCTCTTTCAGCCTACTGAATGGTTGGTTGACTTTCATTTATTAAGCTGAGAACATTTTCCTCTAAGAATTCCCTCACTATTTTCACTGATTTCTTTATTTTGTCTTGTTCTGGTTGTCCAATACTAATATTGTCCCTTTTCATAGCATAAGATCTGGCTGTCATGTTTTCTTTAGCTTCTCTGACTATCTTATTTGACCGCTTTTCCTGTTTGTTGAGGTCTGCTTGCCTATTCCCTAGGTCACCAGTGTGAATCTCTGCCACTTCAAGTCTGTTAATTTGCTCCTGGATTTTGTTATTTTGTCCCTTAACTCTTGTCTTTCCCTTTAGTGTCTTCTATCTCCTCTATCATTTCATCATTTTCTGTATTATCTCTCTAATATCTTCTATGGCTCTGAGCACCCTTCTGAAAAATCCTTTGTGTGGCAGGTGACTATCTACTTCTTATGTGCACAACATTAGGTTCAAGACTTCTTCAACATTGTCTTCTGTTTCTCCTGGTTTTTTTGTTGAGACCTCTGGTGCTGTTTGCTGTTTACATGTTGTTTTAGAGGATCCCAGATACATCTTCCAGAGTAGAAGGGCACTGGGCTCTCTCTTGGGGGACTAGCAAATTTATTTATTAGCAAATTGAGTGTCGCTAACTATTGTGCATCCCAAGCCTTAGCACCAGCAGTCAGTGCGCCTAAAAGAAGGCAAGTCACCATGTTTCCCCTTTCAGGAAACTGTCTTAGTACAATATATAGTAAGTAGAATGCAGTTTTAAAGCTCAGGTAGAGTTGAAGTGATCCACGCTTCCTTTCTGTCATTTAAAATTTCCAGAACTTCATGTCCAGATGTCTATGCATTAACAAAACAAGTCAGTGTAAAGAGAGTAACAGTACCATTTTGCTTGTTTAGTGACATACAAAAATTAATCTGAAATTTGTAAGATTAAGACTGATCTAGTAGTAACAAGTCAAAACTTTAGTGTGGTTCTGGGTAGATACCCTTGTATAGCAAATTTGGAAGTGGTTAGGACTCAATTAGAGTTGATGGAGTCACTAGAGGCCTGTTAATTTTCTTTTTTGGGTCTACAACTTCCCTGAAATGCATAGAGCTATGTGTTTGTATGCCATAGAGCTATGTGTTTGTATGCTTGCAAGTTTTCTGGGAAATGAATCAAAAGACTTTGTGGCATGCTGTGTTAGTCCAGGTAGGTTAGAGGAACAAATTTATAGACATGCATGTAGATACAAGGAAAAGGTTTATATACAACAGGAACAGGACATTACGCCCAGTCCAGTTCAAAGTCATAAGTCCGATATTAACCCATATGCCCAAAATCAGTCTATAAAGTCTCCTTTGACTCACGAAGTCACAGGTCAGTGGGTGCAGAATCCTGGCGCTGGCAGGGGTCTCCCCAGGCTTCTCACTTCCAGGGCTCAGGGTCCATCAACAGCAGAAGCAACTCATCGCTGGCAGAGGTCTCCATGTGGCCGTCCCAGTTTCAGAGGTCTGGCTCCATCATTGCAAGCTGTGTGTTCTCTCCACTGGCTCCTTCAGCTTCTTGTATGCTGCAATCTTGTCTTGTGCATGATTCATAATCTCTGAGACTAACTCCCAACAACTGGGGAAGATAGCTTCTCATCTTCACAAGGAAAATATTGCTAGATTTCCCAGAAGATTTCTCAGGAGAAAGCCATGCCTACATAGAGGTCTCTTTGTCTACTCAATGGCAATCTCCAGATTAACAGGCTAGACTCCATCCCTACATCTCAATCATAAAATTAGCATAAGCACATGATGGCCACAGACCACACCTTGTTAATTTTATACTTTCACATAACTCTGCAACCATATGTAACCTTCAAATAAACAATAAAATCATATCTATACCTAACAGGATAAAACTAAAATGCATACAATTCAACATGTGTCACCATAATTTAAAAGTAACATTTTATAAGTGTACAAAACAAAAGATATCCTGTACCTTACAATTGTAGTTACAAAATATCCACACCTGATCCTATCATCCTATGAATTTATATTACACCACCTAAAAGAGTTTGCAAGCCAACAACCTCATGCCTTCATTCCCCCATTTTGGGTGTCTAATTTCTATATTGCCCACTTACACCAACCCAGTTCTCTAAGGAAATAATCATATCTTTCAATGTGAAGAATCTTCATTCCAGTTGAAACTCGTGAAGTGTGCCTCCATTAGCAAAGTCAAATCAGGATAGGCTATTCATAAAGTCAGCAGCGATATGCACCAGTTCACAGACATAAATAGCTTCTCTTCCTCTGGTCGGGTTCTGGTCAACTCAATGTGGGCTTTTTCACTTAGCCTCACCAGGGTAGCCATTGGTCACCTTCCCTTTAGGCCAAGGTCCCATCACAAATTCTCAACATGCCTAGCTCTCTCATGCTAGGTCATGAACTTCAGAACAGTCAACCCGCTCTCGTCTCCTCTGTTTCCTGTAAGCCAAGTCCCATGGGTCAGGGACCAAATTCAACCTGCCTATTTATTTCTGCAGTTCTCCTATTTCTACTCAAAAAGTAGATTCGGGTGGAAACCTAGCAAGCATTTCAGCTTGCCACAGGTTTCCTTTAACATTGAGTCATAGAGAGGAGTTATCTTCATGGTTCCAGATTCCTTTGCTTCTGAAAATAATCACTAGTCAGGATTTTCCAAGGAAACAAACTTTATCCTTCTTTATCAGTCAGTTTGAACTTCTCTT
>PVJH01023168.1:0-35315 GCA_004026705.1 Nesogale talazaci | reverse complement strand
CTCTAAGCATTCCCTCACTATTTTGGATGTGGGTTTTCTTGATGCCTCATCCTCCGGCAGACTGATAATCCTAATGTTGTTTCTTTTCATAGTATCAGCCAGGCATCTAATATTTTCTTCTGCTTCTCCCATAGACTTGTTAGATTTTTTCTCCCACTTATTAATTTCTACTTGTGAGTCCTCTAGGTCACTTGTCCTGCTATCTGCCTCCTCCATTCTCTGGCCGAAATCTGAGAGCTTACTATTAGTTTGTGTTAGCTCACTCGTTAGTTCTTGGATTTCCCTTTGGTGCATAGCCTTTATCTCCTGTATCAATTCTTCTTTCTTCTTTAATGCGTCGCTCAAGAGCTGCATACGTGTTAGTAACATCTTGAATATTTCTTTCTGTGGTTGATCGATCTCCGCATGTTCTAAGGATTTCTTTTTTTTCTTTTTCTTTTTTTTATTTTTAGGCATCACTGCCCTGGTGGTGGGAGTAGGAGACCCAGCCTTTGCTCCTGGGAGCCGGAATCGAACCTCCATCCCAGTGGGCCGCAGTCCCGCGCACAACCACTACGCCACCGGGGCTCAGAGAGCTCCGCATTTTCTAAGATTGCTGTTAGGTCCAGCTGATCTTGCATCAGATCCAGTTTCTCTTTTCTTGATACTGTGGAAGCTGCTAGCTGTTTTTTGTTTGATTTATTCGTATTAGGTGGCATTTTCCTTGGTGTTTTGTGGCCCTGGGGTCTCTCTTTAAGAGGCTGGTCTTATATTATAGCTTCCCTCAGGAACTGTTTGCAGCTAGGCCTTGCAGATCTGATGGAGTGTGTTGGCTGAGCAGGGGAGTGGGTTTAGGGGATGGGGTGGGAGTTGGGTGGTCTGTTCCTGGCTAGGGGCACTTGCCACAGATAGGTGGGAAAAAATCCTCTAGTACTCTGGGGTGGGGAGGACCGGCTGGTTGTTTATCCAGTAAGCAATGTAAACCGGGCCTCTCTGTAGCAGGGTTTGGGGCAGGAGCCCTGAACAGGCAGTGTATGTCAGGAGCACCAGCGACTGTGGGGAGTGCAGGTGTTCCTTCTGCTCCTGTTAGAAAGTGTGGCCCAGGTGGGCAGGCTTGGGTTTGGGGGATGGCTTGATCTTATCCTGAGCAGTGGTGGCTCCCTTAAGGTGCACCTGGGTGGGGGCCTCCAGGGTGGGGGAGGGGCTGGCCCTCCCTTGTGCTGGGGACACAGGAGTCACTGGGAGTGGGAAGCGAGAGGTGTGGGTCTGCTTGGAGTGTCCCCTGGGCACCTTGGGCACCTTGGGGTGGGGAGGACTGGTCCGTGATTTTGTGCGGGCGCTGGTTAACTGCAGGTCCCAGATCTCAGGGTCGCAGACCGCGCCCTGGATCCTGCTGGCACAAAGAACCCTCAGCGTCTGTGCAGGCAGCGTCTGTGCCCACGTCTGTGGGGAGCGTGGGTGTGCGGGTCGCGCCTGCTCCTGGTTCAGAGGAGGCCTCTGAGCTTTCCTGGAGTCACAAAACCCAATTTGAGAGCCCCGCCCTTCCCCGTGTCACCCCCACTCACCAATCTCCAGGAGCTCCGGACTTGGGCTTCCTATCTGGTGGCCATCTTCCCAGAGGCCCCCCCACCCCCCCCATTTTTCGAAGTTGTAACTTTCAATTGTATTTTCTGTTCTTTTAGACTTTGGGCAGCAACTAGCAGATTCGCTTTACACAGTTTAATTTAGGCAAAGTTGACCAGAGACACAAATCCAGTAACACTCACATATGTATGAGAGAGCTTTATATTAAGAACTAATTTTATATCAAGAAACCTCCGAGCCCAGTTGGTCTCAAGTTCATAACTCTTTGACTTGCTCATAATACTTACTCCTGATACATACATACAGGAATATAGAATGCAGGAAGGTCACAGGACAGTTGGCGCAAAGTCTAGAGGATCCCAAATCTGTGGAAGCATGGAATGACTCTTTGGTGAGGGAGAGATGTTCCTTGGGTTCTTATGAAAAGGCATACGCTTAAGGAGGCTTCATCAGGCTGTGTGACAAAATTGACAGGTTGGATACTACCCTACATTTATGTTATAGGTCAGGCTATTGTGCCAACATGGCGAGTGGACACATATGGGGTTAATTGAAGGGCAGAGAGATCAATGGCTCAGGGAAGCTCGCCTTTCTTGTCTCTTTCTTTTTGATTACCAGCTGCCTTAGCTTGTTCTCTGCCTCTATTTGCAAGCTACACTATCTGTGGGACACCTAGTCCGTGGACTGCATCACTGTAGTTTGAGGTTCCTTCAAAACCTGCTTCGCCAAGCTATTGGAGTATGCATCCCTTGAGCTGAGGACCTGCCTTGCTGTTTGCAGATAGCCTGAATTGCACTACAGAGGACTACCCAACAACCCTCAGGACCTGAAGAAATTCCAGTGTATTATCTGTCTCACAGAAATGAGCTGCACTGAGCCCTTTGTATTGCTTTATGGATTAATTAACTGTTTATTTCCTATGTTATATATGTATATATATACACATACACAATTATAAATCATTAATGTCTTGGTTTTGGTTCTCTAGAGAATCCTAACATTATATATATTATACACAATGCTACATATTAACATTAACCTTATATATATAATTCAAGTTCACATGTTATCTAACTACCACACAGTTATAGAAGTGCCATGGTTTCCATTTAATCATTGAACTAATGCAGTTTGATTCCTTAAAGACTTTTGCCAATCACTTTTGACTTTGGTTGTTTTATGACCAATACTATTGGAAGCAGTTTCTCCCTGGCCTTTGATTCCTTGAACTCTTATGTCTTTCATTACAGTGATCTTTCTTAATGTAAAATTTAAAACTTCCTTAACTTTATTGAGAATTCCACACCTTAATATTCTCTAATTATTACTAGGTTTAAATTTTTATGTATGATTTTCAGGTATCATTGTCTCTATTGTAAGCAGTATATACTGACTCTAGAGTAAGTCCATGGTAGCAATCAATTAAAATATTGTGTTAATTACAGATTAATTTGAAGGATGAAATTTAAGGGCTACTTCTTTTTTTTGTAGGGTGCAGACTAAATTCATGCCATAAAGCATTATTAATTGACAAACAAGCAATAGTCTTCTGACAACACAGTGAATTTTGTATGACTACAATTCTAAATCAAGAACTCATCTCACCACTTGCCACTCCATAGGCTTAACTGAAACACATCTACTAATTAGAGCTTCAATGAAAGCCACTTTTTCATTTTTTATGTCAGAATTGAAGACTCGCGAAAGTATTTCAATACTTCTACTTTGCATATGTTGGAATACATGAATAAAGAAAACCCCTAGATATTGAAAGTTAAATGGGTAATGGTAAAATACCTGCTATATAAAGTTAAAAGTACATTGGAAAAAACCCTGTTATAAACAGTCTAAAAGATACTGGAAAATAGGAAACTGTGTTAGTACAGGTAGAATAGAGAAACAATTCATAGACATGCATATGGATATAGGGGTATGGTTTATATACAAAATGAATGGAACACTGAGAAAGCATCCCAACCCAGTCCAGTTTAGTCATAAGTCCCATATTAGCCCATATGCCCAATATCAGTCTATAAAGTCTCCTTTCGACTCATGAAGTCACAGGCCAGTGGGTTCAGGGTCCCGGCGCTGGAAGGGGTCTCCCCATGGCTCCTCGTTTCTAGGGCTCAAGGTCCATCAACAGCATCCAGTGGTGATAGAAGTAACTCGACCTTGGCAGGGATCTCTACATGGCTTCTCCAGCTTTGGAGGTCTGGTTCCATCAGGGTAAGATCATGGGCTTCTCCTCTAGCTCTTTCAGCTCCTCAGACCATGTCATCTTGTCTGTAATTCATCGTCTCTGAGACTAACTCCCAACAACTGGGGAAATAGATTCTATTCTTCAGGAGGGAAATATTACGAGATTCCCCAGAAGTCTCAGGAGAAAGCCATGCCCACAGAGGCCTCATTGGCTACACAATGGCAATCTCCATATTAACAGACTAGACTCAACCCCTACATCTCAAACATGAAATTAACGTAAGCACATGACCGCCACAGGAAACATTTTATTTTATTTTATTTGTTTTTTTTTTTTTTGCATCACTGCTCTCTGGTGGTGGGAGTAGGAGGCCCAGCCCCACTGCTGGAATTGAACCTCCGTCCCAGTGGGCCACAGTCCCGCGCACAACCACTACACCACCGGGGCTCAGCCCAGGAAACATTTTAATAAACGCTTACCGCTGCCTCAAAGAGGACATGTAAGTAGAAAATGCAAATAAATAATGATAGAATTTATATATATATATATATATATATATTTTGTTTATTTATTTATTTATTTATTTTGTGACATCACTGCCCGGGTGGGAGTAGGAAGCACAGTTTGGCACCTGGAGAGCTGCTGCTAGGTTTGAACTGTCAACTCTGTGGGCCGCAGACCTGCACACAACCACTAGGCCAACAGGGCTCATCCGATAGGAATTTTAAAAATATGTTAATAAAAACAAATTAGTGAATAATTTCTTTAAGTAAATTGCCTGATCCCATACATGGCCATAATAATGCAGGGTAACTTTTGTTAAGAACTATCTAGTCTCTTCTGACTGAAAACACTGTCTGATTCTGTGCCATCTTCATCACCATCGATTTTTGGAGCCCATTATTATAGCTACTGTATCAAGGAGTCTGTCTGAGTGTCTTTGTCTTTCAGTAACCCTCGCACAAGATATCATTCTGCAGGATCCAGTTCCTCGTAATGATGTGTCCAAAGTACATGAGACTAAGTGTCTCCATTCTCTTTTCAAAGAACTCTGGCTAGACTTCTCCCAACATATATTTATTTGTTCTTTAAGCAGTCCATGGTACATTCAATATTCTTATTTTCAAATGGAGCTATTCTGTTAATATAACAGCAGCAGCAACAAAACACCACTTTGTAAATCTACCTTGTAGAATAAAATTTCACATATGTTAGAATAAAATTATGCTTTTCAAAGATAATGATGGATAGTTGTTTTTTTTGGGGGGGGAGGGGAGGAACTTCTTGCTAAAGAGTACTTGTTAATTTCTTCTTATTCTCATTCATCTTGTCCCAAAAGATTAATGTTGTACTTAATCATAAGAAATTATCCGAGTTAAAAATTGACCAGTATGCAAGGTAATAGGAATGTTGAGAAGATGTGACTAAGGATAAAGAGCAGTGTGTCTAGACTTTCTCCTGTAAAGAGTGGCGGTGCTGGGCTGAGCCCCGGTGGCGTACGTGGTTGAGTGCGCGACTGCGGCCCGCGGGCTTGGCGGTTCAAATCCAGCGGCGACTCTCAGGAGCAGCGCTGGGTAGCTAGCTCCCACGACCACCAGAGCCAGTGATGCCCCTCACCCCCAAAAAGGAGTGACGGTGCTGAGAACCCCCGGGGCCGGTGCTTCTCTGTTCTATGGGGTAACTCGGAGTTAGAATTGACCCGATAGGAATGAGCTGTCTGTCGTCTTATTTACTTACATGGCTTTCATGAATCTCAGTTATGCCAGGGTTAACTTGCAATGGAATAACTGATCAATTTTTTAAAGATGCAAATTTGACATCATCAATACTGACAGCATCAATTTCAAAGTTGCCAAGTTGCTGAAAAGATAATGAATTCATGTGATTTCAAATGTCAAGCTATCCATTCTTTGAAGAAAATACATAGAAAGTAAAATTTCTCACAGAATCTTTTGATGTAAAAAATTAAGAAAGAATATCTATAATGACCATTCCATAAATCTAATTTGGCTCTTCAAATTTTATTGAAAATTCTAACATCTGTGCTTGTTGTCGATTGCTTTGCTTGCATATTGATTACTGTCATGTTTGCTTCTTTACATTTCTAAATAAAGTGAAAATGTTAGACATCTAAGGGTGCACATAATAAGCAATGCCGCAATGTAATGTGATGTAAAATGTCAGTTCATTGCATTTACCTAAATATTACTGAATATTTTAGAATGTTTCAGAATGGGCAAAATTATAGAAATGAAATAAGCAAATTACTTGGTTTGAGTAAACTTAGAAGTAAAAACTACTCTATTTTCAATAACTCCTATATAATGTTATGATAGCTGTACATAAAAAAATTCCCCCAAAGAAAGTCAGGTAAAATGCACTCCAGAAGATTTAAGAATATGTTATGCACAAAAGCACATACCTATGATTAATTATGACATATCAGGGAAATGCCAAGCAGTTACAAGTGACCAATAAAAGGCATGTGTGGTTCTTGTGGCAATTTAGGCTTTAAAATAGAAGTAAAAATTAATGAAGATTCTTTTATAGCTTTATCCTCCAGGGACTGGCAAGGGAGTGTGCATCCCCTCTTCAGGCCAGGGAAACCTGGTTCTGTTTGTATTTCAGTATGTTTACTAGAGAAGCAACAGTTCTGAAGAGGATTATTTACAGGGAATGACCATATGTCAAAGAAAGAAGGAAATTATTATGAATAAAGGAAATAAACAATCTTGAGGATTTCCAGTAAGATCTAGATTTTTTAAGAGGCGAGTAGAAAGGATTCAAACAAATATTAATGTTATAGTTTACGTCACCCCACTTTTTCTGAATAATGCATTTTCTGTAAATAATAACAAATGCAAGAGAAACAAATTTGAATGAGACATAAATTCAAAATTGTAAATAATAGATTTTCTTCAAACCATCATCATTATGGTTGCTGTACCATTGCTTTTTGTCAAATTACATGTAGATATTTTACATTATAGGAACTCTACTGGCAGTGACTTTTTTTTAAGCATAGTATATTTCTCTGGACATCAAACTGAAATTAAATTGTAGCAGCAAAGAAAGGGAATTCAGCTACTACAGAAATCTATCTCTGCACACAGCAGAGAGAGACCAAGTGAGGCAGCCTAACAGTATTAAGATGTCAACAGCATTTGTACTATATTACGGCGGCTTCACCAGAGTATGAGGATTATTTATAATTTGCTGTCAATCAAGTTAAGCATATTTGTATAAAACAAATTATTCGTGATGCACAATACTCATGATATTGCTTATTTTAATATTTTCTTATTATGGTGCTCCTACTGCTAGAGGATTGGTGTCTATATTATGACTGCCTGTATCTATCTCTCTCTGTCTCTCTCTGCCTCTCTCTTTACTGTCATAGAGTTCAATCAGAATCTGCTTAAAGTAAAAGCAAAGAGTTTTAATGAGAGAGAAAATAGTTCATGAATTTGGAAACATAGTACTAACATGCTCTCAACATTTTGTTTCACAGAAGAGAACAAAAATGTTCTAATCCAGTAAGGAAAATAAATATAGATTGTAACAATCAAAGTGGCTTTAGAAATACAAATAAAGCAATAGCTTTATTTTAAATTATTACATTTTATTTCATGACCCTCAGAATAAACATTTTCTTGAAAGCATTTATTTATAAATGGTGTTTTTACATCTTGGATTGTTTGATGAGAGTGATATCAGTTTCACTTTTCAAAACCCTCTGGAAATTCACAGTCAGATTGTAGTCTTATGCTAAAAAGCAAAATGGTATCTGATTTTGGACAAGAATGTCCAATAACCATGGACTTCCTTAATTTTACATTTCAGCTGCTTTCATTTTGTCTTATGATTTGCTTGATTATCATTTGCTTATGATATTCCGTATGTGACCATTTTTCAACTCATTTTATTAAAGACCTCTTTACTTTATAATTGAAATATTTGTGTATGTGCTTTCATCCTTTTTAAAAAAAAGTTGGCATCTAATCATCTTAAAAATATTTGCTTTCTTATTTTCTCTACCATTAGTTTCCCACATTTTTTAAGAGCAACTTCCTTCTTTCTTTACCCATGACTCTTGCTCATGGGGTAAATGTTCTTTATACTGTCTGGTTTATCAGTGTGCATTGACTGCCGAGCCTGACTGCTCAGAACAGAGAAGAATGTTGTTAATTTACCCTGTGATGCCAATTGGTGTTCAAAACACACACACACACACACACACACACTACCCCGGAGGTGATTCTGATTAATAGGAACCCTATGTAGTGCTTCCAAAGTTGTAAATCTTTATGGGAGCAGGTAATGCATAGCCTACTACATACATTTGATTGGTATGTCAAGTTAAAATGGTGATAATCACTGTTTTAACATATATGGTCAGTTGAAATTCTGGAAAGGTTCTCCTGATTTATAGTAGTACTTCCTGTGTGCTCCCCAAGAGAAAGTCAAAGCTTTTGATTCCAGTAAAATTTCTGAGTCTCAGAAAGACACAGAGAAAGTTCTAACTTGTCCTTAAGGGCTTCTGTGAATTTGAGTTGACTTGACAGCAGTGACTTTGGTTAGCTTTTTTTAAAAATATTTTTTATAATTATATTTTTAATATATTTTTATAATTATATTTTTAAAATTATTCATTTGTGGATTCTTTGCTCACATCTAGTGTAAATAAATTTGCTTCTGAAAAATGATGATATATTCAATGAATAGTGCATCAAAGAATTGAGGAAACCATCTACATGATGTGACTACATGAGATTAAACTGAGCTGGTTATAAAGTGTCTAGCTTTATTATTAACAGCAAAGCTAAAGATATCCAATTATATCATTTAAGAGTATAGTAAGAATATAGAGAGATGGTATTTGATTCGGTATCTGATATCATTATTCAAAGTGACAGCAATTCTGTCTTGCTCTTGCTTTTAATATTGTCCCCAAGATTTTCAAATATAAAAAATATATCATGGCTCATTAATTACTATTGTGTTAATTTCTACAATGGTTTATGTGCATATGCAATTCTGTTTGAGCTTATCAACAAAAGAAAAAAGCATTTGCTCATCACTAACCAACTGTCTCAATTGCATACATTTTACATATACAGTAGCAAACTACAAAAAGAATAACTATTGTGAACATTAACAGTATACTATATCCTTCAGTAATAGACGTCACAATATAATATAGTCTCTGGTAATAGCTATCAAAATTCCTTCTAACAGCAAAGTATTCTGAGACGATTAAGGCATCAATTTATCTGTGTTGCGATTCTCAGTAGCCTGTGAATTATGTAAGCGTATGAGATGGCAGTGATATAATGATGCGGTGGTCATCATTTATTTGGGGATCGGGTGTGGCCCGGCGCCACCTAGGATTCATGCTAATTCTCTCATAATGACCTGCTCTGGGAACCTGACTGTGTTGGCCAAGAGGAAGGTCTCTACCTTTTCAATTGTACACTATTTCAATCTGTGTCGCTAAATATTATAAATTTGAGAATGAATACTATAAATTGAAAACATCTAGGGCTCTTTTTTTAAAAAAATGATTATATGCTGCAATGAAATTTTTGCTCCCTCCTGCCCATCCACTTTCCATTTAATTTTCCCGACTCCATGGCCTCTCTGTCTCAAAGCGTTCATAGCCTGCTTCTTTTGGTATGAAAGCTAACTGGGAGGATGGCACAGGAATGGGGAGGGTTTCCTTCTGCTGTGCACAGGTCCTCTGTGGCTCTGCATTGACTTGATGGCACCTATCAACAGCACAACTGATATTCAAATATATAGATATATAATTATCATATGTTAAAAAAATGTTTTTCATCCCACCATCCTACCTTCCCTTTCCTATGCCCCGCCCCCTGGATTTTCTGTCTTCAAAGTCTGTTTCTTTTGGGGTAAAAAACATTTTTTTAGATATTAAAGACCTCATGAATGGATGTAGAACATTGTCAGATATAGTGCTGGAATATAGACCTCTCAGAAAAGAAGGCACTCAGAATGGGACTGAGGACAACCTTATTATTCTGTGAGGAATTAAAACTGGTAAAGTGCGTCAGGTAAAGCCTATGAGTGGGGTCTGGAAGGTATTCATTTGCTGCTTGGACAACACTCAATGTAAAAGATGAAACCTATAGAAATCTGCTGATGCTTTGGACTTGGAAACTTGAAGTATGAATCTAAGAAGCCATTGAAAATGAAAGGAAAAACAAAAATGGATATAATAGGGTAATATGAGCTATGATGGACTGTATTGGCAATTTTGAACCAGAAAGAAATCATATAATTTACAATACAGAAAATAACACAATCAAGAAGAATGGCTTGGCATTCATTGTCAAAAAGGACATTGTAAAATCAATTATGAAGTACAATGCAATCTCTGATAGGGTTGTTTGCATCTGTCCTTAAGAAAATCTCATCAGCATAAACAATTAAATATTTATGCATTTAAAAAACCTAATGATGAAGAAATTGAAGAATTCTACCAACAACTTTAGTTGAAAACATATCAAACATGCAATCTGGATGCACTGATAATTATTGTTGATTGAGATGCAAAAGTTGTAAATAAAGAGGAAGAAACATTAGTTGTAATATGTTGAATTGGCAATAGAAATTAGGCTAGAGATTGTATGATAATAATTTTGAAAAAACAATAACTTGTTAATATTAAATATTTTTATTCAACAATACAAAAGACAATTTTAAAGATGGACCTCTTCAGATGTGTGTTAGACAGACTTCTCTAATGAAACAAAACCAGGACACTAATAACTATATATATATTTAGATAGATAGATAGATAATATAAGAAATGAACAATCTCGAGGGCAACCAGATAGTCCTCTGTAGAGCAATTCAGGCAGCAAACTGCAAGGCAAGTCATCATCAGTCAGCCAGATGAGGGAGTTCTATAGTCCCCAGCTCAAGAGATGTATATTCCAGGAGCATGGTGACACAAAGCTTGAAGGAACTTTAGCTTACAGCAACACAGTCCACAGATTAGGTGTTCCATGGATAGTGTACTTGCAAATGGAGGCACAGAACAAGAAAAGACAGCCAGCTTCACATTGGTCCGAAGATCCAAGAGCAAGAGAGAGAAAGGCAAGGCTCGCTGAGCCATTTCTGTCTCCTTCCTTTAATTAATTTCACATATGTTCATTGGTCATGTTGTCACAACATGTCTACCTATCTTCCTTGGCCATGTTGTCACAAAAACCCTACCTATCTTCATTGGCCACATTAATACAACAAACCTACCTATCACAAGATGGAACACACAAATCAAATCGACTACATCCATGGGAAGAGACTTTGGAGAGGCCCAATATCAGCAGCTCAATTCAGGGCAAGAGCAGACTGTAGAACAGACCACCAACTTTTCATATGTAAGTACAGGATAAAATTTCAAAAATGAAATCGGTCCACAATAACCAAAATACAACGTTGAATCTACCCAACTTGAATTTTAAGAACATCTCAAGAATAGATTTGACACATTCAGCTCTCATGACAAAAGAGCTAATGAATTGTAGGAAGATATCAAGAACATCATATATGAAGATAGGAAAAAGTCATTAAAATACATATAGAATGAAAGTAGATGTTAGAGGGAACTCTGAAATTTTCTCTTAATCATACCATAGTTAAGGCATATGAAAGAAATGATGAAATCACAGAGCTTAACAGACAAGTTCTAAGGGCAGCTTGAGAAGAAAGTGCCACGTATTGTAGAAAAACATATAAAGACTTAAAATTAGATAACAAAAAGGAAGAAACATGCTCTACATGATCTCAAATGAGAAACTAAAAAAGAAAAAAAAATCAAGCCTGGTGTTCCAATACTAAAAGATTCTATTGGGGGAACATTAAATTATGAAGGAAGCATAAAGAAGATGGAGGAATATGCAGAGTCATTGTACTGAAAACAATTAGCTGACAGTCCATAATTCCAGGAAGTAGTATATGAGCACGAATTATTAGAACTGACAGAAGTTCAAACTGCACTGAAAGCATTAGCCTAAAGCAAGACTCCCGAAAAGGTTGGAATATCAATTGAAATGTTTCAAGTAGCTGATGAAGTTCTAAAACCACTTATTTATCTATCCCAGGAAATTTGGAACACGGCTACATTGCCAACATACTGAAAGAGGGCCACATTTGTATCTATTCCAAAGAAAAGTGACCAAGCACCATTTTCAAATTAGAGCTACTTATTATTGATATCACATATCAATCAAATTTTGATGAAGATTTTCCAATAAAGGTTGTAGCAATATGTGTTAGTCTTGGTAGGCTATGGAAACAAATTCACAGACTCTCAAATATATATAAAAAACTATATACAAGAAAAATTGAATATTGAGAAAGCATCCCAGCCCAGTTCAGAGCAACTCAATAAGCCCGGTTTTAGCCCATACATCTATACCAATCTATAAATTCCTCTTCAGACTCATGAAACACATGAAATGATACCAAATACAGGATGATCAGAGACAAATGGGTAGAAAGTCTTGTGGATCCAATTGTGTTGTAAACATTTTAGCTCTGGCATGAGTCTCCGCATGGTCCTCCAGCTTAAGACATTAGGCTAGTTCCATGTGTCTTGTCAACTGCAAGATTTCCCAGGGAGTGAGTCTGTGTGCCACCTACAGTGAGCAATTTATCTCCTTATTGCCTCAAAATGAGGTTATCAACCTAGGAACTGACAGGCTAACCTCAACACCTTCACTCATAAGTCTCAACTTGACAACAGATTATGTAAGTACCACAAAATACATTGGTTGGGACCTGTCAGGCTGAATTGAAAAGAGGATATTGAAAGAGAAATTTCACTGCTGTGGTCAATTGGATCTTGGTTCAAATCAGAGACTGCATAAAGATATGGTGTGTGTGTGTGTTTTTTTTTTTTGACTATGCCAAGGTATTCTCCTGTGTGGATCATATAAAACTATAGATAACGTTGTGAAGAATTGAAAATCCAGGCCAAATAAGAATTGACACATTTGAACTGTGGCACTGATGAACAATATTGAAAATTCAATGGACTGCTAAATGGAAAATAAAATGTGTTTTGTAAGAAGTATGATCGGGGTGCTCCTTAGAGGCACAGACAGTGAGACTTCCTGTTACATACTTTGTTGGCGGGAGAAACCGGTCTCTGGAGAATGACACATTTGGAAAGTAGAGGGGCAGTGAACAGTGGAAAGCCCGCTGGGGGATGGATTGGAAGCATTCTTGCAACAATGGGCTCAAGAATAGGAAAAACTGGCACAAACCAGGACAGTGTTTCATTCTGTGTGCATAGGGTGGTTATGGCACCTAACAACAACAGGTTTCTTTTATTGTTTCTTGATCGTATGTTGGAATGACAGTCATTTTCCCCTTTCACCCACTCTCCTTCCTTTTTCTTTTCCCAACCCCCTGAACATCCAGGGATAAAAGTCTTCAAAATCTGCCTTTTGGGGTATGAAATATTATCTTTTTCTTGTTTTAATTTTATAATAGTAGTCTCTGGCAATATTTGTCTCTATGAGATTGATTATCTTTATTGAAATAATGACTTTCTTGTCCATGCCATGAGGTGTTTTTCAGTTTCCTCATTATTGGAGATGCATAATATTTCATTTTATGCACCAGAGTTTATTGATCCATTTCTCCACAATGCACTTTCTAAATTGTTTCCCTCTTTCTATTATGGTAAACAGCACTGCTATAAACATGGATGTTCTCATATCTTTTCATGTTTTATTCTTTATCTTTTCCAGGGTATAAGCAGGTATAGAGATTTCTGAATCATATTGTATTTCTGTTCAAATATGCTAAAGAAAGGACCATCCTGTGTCCCATGGTGACTATACATGTTTGTAATTCCATCAACAATGTATGTGTATTCCAATCTCTCTCTCTCTTCCCAGTGTTTTTTATTTTTTGCTTTTGTTTTTATTACTTTTGCTATCAGTGCCAGTGTGCAATAATAGTTCATTAGTGTCTTAATTTGCATTACAGCATTCCTTCATATGATTGCTGCCCACCTGACTGTCATATTTGAAGAATAGTCTCTTTATGCCTTCTGCCTATTTTTTCATTGGAGTATTTGTGTTTTTCTTTTAGATATGATGCAATTTGCTATAGATTTTCAAGAACAGTCCTTTGTCTGATAAGTCATTGTCAATTTCCCCACTCAAACCATGGATTCATTTTTGAATGATAGATCTTATATAATTTAGAAATCATGGTAAATTTTGTTCTTCAAATAGGAGAATAAATATCAAAAATAGGCATTTTCTCAATGCTATGAAAATATTTAGAGTCCTAAATAAATAAAGAAGAGGGTAATATTACATATATTTCAAGAGTCGAAAAGCTTGAATTTTCAGATATTAAAATTCCAGCCCCTTTTTAATAGCCCTTTCAATTATACTTAACCTTAGTTAAAAATTCCCAGTTAATAAGGAAAAGTCAGAGCCAAATTGAAAAAATTATGATTAAAAAAAATTTTACCAAGGCAATGAAATTATTTCCTGGTAATGTTGATAGGGCTGTTGATAGCAAAATGTTGATAGCAAATAATTAGTATAGTGTCTAATAGTGGTGTGCTAGTCTGGATACACTAGATAAACTAATTCATAAATACACATTGCATATAAGAAAGAAGTTTATATACAAGAGGAATGGAGCATTGAGAAAACATCCCAACCCTGTCGGGTCCACGTCCTATTAGCCCATATGTCTAATACCTATCCATTAGTCCTCTTCAGACTCATGAAGCACAAGCAATGATGCCAGGACAATCACAAGCCAGTGGGTACAGTGTTTCATGTATCCAGTGGTGGCGGAATCATCTCAGCGGTAGTAGGTATCTTCCCATGTCATCCCAAGCATTTCAGCCCTGGCAGGGGTCTCCATGGTGCTTCTCTGGCCCCAGAGGTCTGTTCCCATGTGGCTTCTTCAACGACTCCTTCAAGGTGCAGGACTCAGGATCTATTAGCATGCTGCCATGTTGTCTTGCCAGTAGAGAATCTCCAAGTGACTGAGTTGAATCACTTCCATGGGGGAAATATTGTGAGATTCTCCAGAATTCTCTGAGAAAGTCCACACAGAGTTCTCGTTGGCTATCTCCAGATTGACAAACTAGACTCCACCCCTACACTCTTAATCAAATTGGCACCAGAGTACATGACTTCCACAGGTGATCCACAAAATATTTTAATATGTATTAAAGCCATTTGTTTATGATTGATGGTAGGAAAGCTGCTCTACATGACCAAAATTCTCACTAGGTCATTGTGAAAAGGAAGTGATATAGATAACATTAATATTTTTAAAGTTCTGGTACTAAATTTCAAAAATAAATAATGTATACTAAAATAGAAAATATTAAATATTTTATCTGAAACATTAAGTATAGGTACAATTTTGTGATATTTTATTTGTTTCATATGTGCATTTATTCTTGGTTAACTGCTAAAGGTCAGTATGGCTATACTAATTCTTTATGCTTGAAAATAATCTACATCTATCAATGAATACATCATTTTTGATAGACACTATCCCCAATATAATAAAACTAGTTTATATTTTATCATATTGTAAATGTAACTTTTATATTCTGTGTATTGATGAGGCATATCCCCCCAAACATAATGTTCTTAACTGTTAGTCATAATCAACAATGTCAATGTGGACCTAGAATTACAATTACATTTTCTGTGATAAAGAGGTAAATGGTCAAATGTTACTTGTGTACTGCAGGAACAAAGCAGATCCCGGATGACCGTATTTAGTAAGCCATGGAATGACTGTGAAGTCAGTAATTCAAACCCACCCAATAATTCCTGGAAGAAAGGTGACCCTTGAAAGTCCAATGTAAGTTTACATCAAAATCAATTCGATAGTAGTGAACTGGGCTTAGTTCTGCTGGAGCAAAACAAAATAATTTGCTTTAAAAAAGCTATCCAAATAGGAAATCTGGATAATGTTAAATAAGAACTATTTCTATGATTATAATTTTTGTGGTTATATCTAAGAAGTAGGGAATTATTCACTTTCTTTTAATATAACTTTTTTTCTTCAGTTTTTGCATCTAATTTGAGGTCATTGTAAGAAATTTCTGAGTACTGACTCTTTCCATTTTCCTATAATAGCTGAGAATATAAACTGTACAAATTATGAATAGTTATTAATGAGGGACAAAGAATATTATCATTTCTAGTGCTCCTGCAATCAAATGGAAGGCTTAAGTTCTGACTCAGGTCAGGATTCTCTTTAGTGACCTCCACAGTACAGCGAAACTGGGCATAGCCAGCGATGTTTGCGTATAAGTAAAGAAGGGAGGAATAATGTTCCTGCCAACAGAGAGAAAGAGGCCTTACCTGATCCATGCTGTACTCTACTCGCAGGGCTGTGTAACCACCCTACACTGAACCCATGCACAAGAGCGAAAGAATCTTGTCTGTATTCTATGTACATGATTTCATTTACCCGTTTGAAATGTTTGCACTTTTAACCCTGTCAATACTAAAATATTTTATTGCAAGTGTAAATTAAATTCTAATTGACAGTTTGTAAGAGTGTGTTAAGAAGATTATGAATCTTCATTCCCAAATAAAATATTATAGGAGATAATACAAATAAATTTTTAAATTGTGACTTTAAATAATAACCTAATAGTTTTACATATCCTAATGATATGTGCCAAATCTCTGCTGACCCACTTAAAGAAGAATGACAACTGTGTTATACATGTCTGGAGTATGCATCCCAGTGGGTTTTGCAGACTTGACCGTCTCCAAGGTAATGTTATTCATTATGTATTTACAGTTATTGAATTAAAACTTTGTTAGGTGCTCTTTTTAATTAATAATTACACAGAATAGGGTGAACTATGAAATATATTGTGCTCTTTTAAAAGCAGTAATATGAGAAAAGACAAGCAGTTTGTCCTAATGAATGCATCTAATTGGTGCACTTTATTATAAAACACTGGAGCAGCAGTTTTCAAGAGGCAGTTCTATTTGTAACTGGCTGTCTTCAGTCTGTCAGGGTGTAATAAATGTGCTGCCGACTAGAACTGCTGATTAGCATTTCTGGAATCCCCCAAAGTTAGTAAAAACTGTTCGCTATTAAAGAAAGACCTTTTTAACAGCCTTCAGAATGAGAGCTGTAGCCCTGTGAACTATGTGTATTATTTAGTGTAAGTAACATTAGGAAGATTTCCTATTATCTACCTTGTGACCTGTATGTGATAAAAAGAGAGAAAAGTGCTAATAAAAACTGAAAAAGTACTGCTATATTCTTACATTTCAATATTTTCCACTTAAGTATGTTTTAAATGTCTAGCATAAGTACTATTTTGACCATAATTACTTGAGAATTATTTTTCCACTTATTTTTATTTTTCAGTAGTTAAGAGACAATAGTGGGTATAACTCAACCACCTGCGAGAAGATAAATGAACACTCACTGGATTTTAGCAGAATTGCCAGGAGACAAATGTGAAACCAAAAGGCAGTTGTGAGACAGCTTACATGGCAAAGGAAAAGAAAATGTTCTGAATGATTTCCTACTTGAATACATCATGGAACACAACATTAGTAAGCATATTTTGAGATATTGTTGCTGTTGTTGACAGCGGATTACAACTCGTTGCAAATCTGGACGACACCACAGAGCTTCCTCAGATTGTTTCTTAGTCTGCAAAGGTGGAGGTACTTCATTTCACATACTTTGGCCATGCTATCAGGAGAGGCCAGTCCCTGCCGGGGAGCATAATGCCTGGAAAGTGGAAGGGCAGGGAAAGCGAGAAAGAACCCTGGAGGAGATGAGTTGACATAGTGACTGCAACCATGGTTTCAAACATGAGAACACGTGTGAGGTTGGCTCAGGACCTGGAAGTGTTTTGTTTTGCTGTACCTAGGGTCACTGGGAGTTAAAACAGACTCGACAGCATTTATTTATTTTGAATTATTTTAGTAAGAGTTTGTACACTCATATCGCAATCCATCCACCCATGCATTGTGTCAAGCACTTTTGTACATTTGTTGCCATCATTCTTCTCAAAACACTGTCTTTCTATTTGAACCCTGGGTATCAGCTCCTCCTTTTTTTTCACCTTCCCACCGTTATGAATCTTTGATAAATTATAAATTTTGATTTTTCATGTCTTACACTGTCCAATGTTTCCTTTCACCCTCTTTCGTGTTGTCCCTCCTCCAGGGATCAACAGCATTTAACCACAATCTTTGTGTGAACAGATAGTGATGACTCTTCCCCCGTGGAATGGCCAGAACCACCGTCCTTTCAATTTTCAGGCCCTTGATTAACTCTTGTGCCATCAATTGAAACCCAATGTATCGCTAAGTCAAGTTGATTCTGACTTACCTCCTAGAAGTCTATCAAGATTGCAGAACTACTCCGTAAGGTTTCCTTGGCTACATATTTTTACAGAAGACGATCGCCTCATCTTTCTCCTTCCGCTCAGCTGAGAAGGGTTCACTGCAGACATTTCAGCTAGTGACCCAACATGTCATCTACTGTATAGGGTTCTTAGTCATGTCACCACACTTCCTATAGTTTGCATGCCATATATCTTATATGTGTATATATGTATAGCTATGAATGTTACATATATGGTATTATATGTACTAGTGTATATAAGTTGTATGAAAAGCCTCCAAAAAGTTCATGTCAGATGATCCCTTCGGGACCAATGGTGAGAGTGGTGACACCAGGAGGGTAGAGGGAAGGTGGAGTAGAAAGGGGGAACTAATTGCAGGGACATATATATAACCTCCTCCATGGGGTATGGACAACAGGGAAGATGGTGAAGGGACACATTGATGGTGTATGATAGAACAAAATAATGATAATTTGTAAATTATTCAGGGTTCATGGGGGAGGGGGTGGAGAGGGAGGGGAAATATGGGAAGCAGGTACCGAGGGCCAAAGTGGAAGAAAGATGTTAATGTGGACTCATACAATTTACATATGTATTAATCATGATAAGAGTTGAATGAGCCCCCAATAAAATGGTTTTTTTAAGTTCATGTCAGAAGTGTAGTTAGCATTATACCTGGTCAAATGACCTCTCTCTCAACCCATCCTGAATTTCTTTGATGTTTGAATATTTCTAACTTGTTCCAAAACAGAACTTTCTTTTATCTGACTTATCTTAATATTGCCAGTGGTCTCTTATTTCTCTCACTTCCTTTTCTTTGTTCTTTATCATTTGCTTTTTGTTTTTGGTATGTTTCCTATGTTTCCCAGTTTAAGGAGCACAAAAAGTGAGATGCATAGAGACATGACTGATGTAATAACTTATCAGGAATTGGGGCAAAGGCTCAGGGGAACTGAGGAGCAAATAATGAATGTTCTAGAACTGATTGCGACAACTCTTTTAATGCCTAGCTTAACTATGGAAATGTAAGACATATGATTATTAAATCAATAAAACTATTGGAAACAAATGCCTTGACATTTTAAATCCCTTCCATATGTACATGTTGATGATAAATGTCATCAAAGTTGATCCTGTCTCACAGGGACACCCTAGACAACAGATGTGCACAATGCTGGTACCGCAGATCCTTACAAACATCCCCAGGTTTGAGCCCATCACGGTAGTCAATACTAAGCCCCTTTCACTACGATCCTGTCTTATTTTGCTCTGCTTGCATTGTGCCAAGTATGACATCCTTCTGCAGCCACTGCACCCTCAAGGTAGCATATGCAGAGTAGCCAAAATGAAGTGTCACCAGTCTTCCTTCTAGTGAACATCCTGGATATGCTGTTACAAATGTAAATTGATTTGTTTTTCTTGAACTATATGGCATATTCAAGAGCCTTCATCAATATCATCATTCAGATGTACAATTATACAGAGATATTATATATACAATATGTAAGGTAGTATAGAGAATGCAGGAAAGAGACTAGGCTTTCTACTCTCATGAACTCAAAGAGACTCAGCAATGAGTCAACACTGATGGAATGACAATGAGTATGCATAGCACATACATGCATGAATTGCACAACATACTTATTTTATGCATACAGATAATATTTCTAGTCCTACATTTTTGCCTCTAAAAGTTGAGTCTCATAATTCATTTCTGCTATTTTGAAAAAATGTATCTGATACCTGCATTACCTTGAGTTTTTAAGATCAAAATACACAAATATTTTACCATAAGGAGTGAAGTTATACTTAATGACTGTGTAAATTAGTTATTATGGTGATTCAGAATACTACATGTGTTAGTCTGGGTAGACTAGAGAAGCAAATTCATAAACACATATAGGACTATAAGAAATAATTTTATATACAAGAGCAACTGTACATTAAGGAAACATCCCAATCAAGGTCATAAGTCCTATATTAGCCCATATGTCTGATAGCAATCTATAAAGTCCTCTTGACATTCATGAAACACATGCAATGATGCCAAATGCAGGACAATCACAAGCTAGTGGATAGATAGTCTTTGGATTCAGTGGTGTGAGCATCTCAGCTCTCGGCAGGGGTCTCGCCGTGGCTCCTCTGGCTCCAGAGGTCTGATTGCTTCCATGTGACTTGTCCAGCTCCATATTCTGGTGTCTTGTCAGCTGCAATGTCTCACTGGGAGCCAGGCTTGTCAGTTCACTCTCCAAAGGAGTGAACATTGAAAGTCTCCAAGCCAGTGAACCAAGAGAAATAGTGACTCCTGACTCCAAGAAGGAATTACTACATTTCTCAGAATACTCAGCAAAAGACTACACCCACACAGATGTCGCATTGGCTATCTCAGATTGACAGGCTAGACTGAGCCCTGACACACTTAATCCCCCAAATTATACCAGGTTAGTTGATTGCCACAGTATACAATTAATGCATACATCGAAAAGATGAATTATACATGTCACTCAGTAAGAGAAGGTGGTTATATTAAAAAGTTAGAAAAAACAGGAAAAAATGAAGCAGGAAAAACTCAAAACAAGAATAGCATGAGAGTCCTGAAGCTATATAGCCATGGTTTGCAGCAAATATTGTCTTATGTGTGGGTCCCCGCTCCATTTTTGTTAGTCTCTGAGCCAATAAACATCTCGCCTGTTTTCTTTCTTCTTATTTAACTATGAAAAAATTTCCCTTGTTGTATACTATCCATTAGGATTTCAATTTAAATATTCTTAGCTAATTCCTTAAAACTCATATAGTACTCATTAGTATTTGTCATTTGAATATTCTTTCTAAACATGTTTCCATGGTTCAGTTCATAAATTTGTTCTTGCTATAACTTCTTGTATAGAATTAGCCATAATTACCTTACAATTACGCTTTCGCTGTATTCTTCACAGATGTCAGTCAGATTTATCAAGTGTAGCCTTAAAATAACCTAACTTTATTGCCATAACTGCAAATACCAGGGCTGTCTTACAGTACAAAGCCATTAGCATTAACTGCTCATGAAATTCAGTGCCTAATGGACTTGCAATCATATTTCAGGAGCTAAAAAAAACTGCGATCACCAGCGTGTTTCATGTTCAATTACTTATTTCTCATACACAATCACTTTATCTCGGAGGTTACAACCTTAGCAGTCCTCAGCTACTGACTACTTGTGCACCATCTAGCCTCACTTATAAATGTCAAATCAAACTACAAATTGTAATACAGGCATCTTTGTAAAAGCCTTATTAAAACAGATTGTTACATTCTTATTGTTCAATATTGACATCCAGAAAACGAATGACAGCAAAATGATTATGCTTCAGAATATATAATAAAATGCACAAAAGAACATAATAAAATGTTATTATGCACCATAAGGAAAATAAATAGTTTAAGGAATGAAACAGTTCAGCCATTAAAAATGTGGAAATGATTTCAAAAGTCCTTTGAGGCCACAATACAATACTAGATAAAAATGACATAAAAGTTACTTGCCAATTTCAGAACATGAAACTACATAAAGGTTCAGATAGCTACAGGAAAATATTTGAATTTTTATACAAACAATTCATCCTTTAAAATTTAGGGGTATTGAATTGAATTATTCCTTGAATAAATTAAGGTCTCTGTTGGCATCCTGCATTATGCTTTGAACTGCTTTCCTCAGTGTCATTGGTTCAAACCGAGAAACCTTTCCAAAGGGGAAGGAGTAAGCTTCTATTCCATAAAGATTTACAACCTTGCAAAACCACAAAGGTTCGTACACTCTAGTCTACTGGATAATGGTGACTTAAAATTGACTCAATATCAGAGAGTAAGTTTAATAAATTAGATTACACTAAGTGAAGGAAACATGAGTAATTTTACTAGTAAAAAAATATTCATAATTTTGACACATGGAAACACTTGATGGTGATTTTACAAAAGTCAATAGAGATGATAAGCAGAATTTCCAGTTACCCTGAATCATAACTCAGTCAGAGAAGCAATGATAGTTCAAGATATGCTAGCTTAAGAACTACCTTCAAGCACATGTAAGTTGAGGTGGTGGAGTCTTGATCTATCAGAGTCACATAAAATGTATAAAATGTATACCAGAATGTAAATTCTAAAGCACTTGCTCTCTGGAGGCTGCAGCCTGAGTTGGGAGCCCTCCTGTTAGCGGTATTAGTTCAGAATTCATCTGTATTCTTTCTGATCATGAATCAGTAAAGTGGCAACTTCTCTCTCAAGAAGTGTCTCTTTGAAAGTAATGACTGCTCCTTGGTGATCTCAGGGAGGGGCTGGTTTGCTCTCAGTCTTGGACACAGAGCTGGAAAACTTTGCAGTGAAAGTATTCAGTCAAATGCTTTTTTTTTTTAAACAGACAAATGCATAAATTAAAATTTGAGGCCATGTTGCTATGACTTCATCATGGTGTTCTGTGTCTCACCTCAACCATTGCTTTGTCAGGTGGTCAAAACCCAGAACCAACCTTATAAACTTTTAAAATCTTTGGTAAAAGAGCCAAGGATAGTTCTCTGCTTCTGTAATACTGCCTATAACAGGGACAACTTAATCTGCTACCAATCAAGTTTCTGTGGTAATTTATTTTTTAAGATCATATACTATTAACCCCATTATCATGAATCAGTAGTCTCCAATTTGGCTTCTGTATTGTAAACAGACTGATATTTCCCCTCAATTCAAAATGATTTTTTGACGTGCCTTTATTGTATTAACACACTTATTAAAAGGTATCTATTGAATATGTTTTAATCTGTAGTCTTTTGATGCAGTAAAATATGCACATCTCATAATAAACAGTTTTAAATCCTAATAAATGAAAATTAAAACAAAAATATGTGAAACTACGTTAGAAATAAAGCCAATTGGTTAACAATTGTAGGCATATACTATCACTCTTCTGTCGGGTTTTATCTAACTCATAAGGACACAATAGGATGGAGTAGAATTGCTCCAAATTGTTTCAAGTGATGAAAATCTTCAAAGAAGACGGACTTACCTACCTTCTGTAGAGGGGTGATAGCTTTGAAATACCAATTCTAACATGCAGCAAATACTTGGACAGTCTTTTCACTGTGTTTCAGGAATATTTCTTCTGCAACAGTCTGCTGAAATGCAAAACAAAAATCAAAATATATTAAATCAGTTTGGAAAGAACTAGGAAATGTATCCTCCTATCAAAATCTTTGAGAAGTCTTGATATAAAAATGTTTAATTCATTAAAATACCCATATTCTGAATATTTTAACAACTATCCAGGTTGCATAAGATATAATTTATTATACATTTTATATTACTGAGTAATTGCTTGGGAGGGTTGCCTTGTATAGGGAAAATGTTATTGTCTTTAAAAGATAATCTCTGATAATTTATAGGATTCATCTTCTATTTACATGTACTATTATGATGAAAACTTCTAAATATAATTCTATTATTTTTAATTTAATAATAAATAAAGATATTTCTTATATTTTCCCTGTATTTAGGATTTTGACGCAAGTACTGTATATACTTTTTTTAGGGTTATTTATAGTATAATGTAGAAGATAATCTATATCTATTGCATACATGTATATGTATTATATGTACTCATTTATATGTAGATTGCATACATTGCTTGAATTTCACTCGTAGTCAATTAAAATTTTTCAAAACATATTTTAATTTGGATTTATTGAATTATAAGAAAAAATTATATTATGTCAACAATATTAATCAATTTACTGTTTATTAATAAATGACCTTCTAATCAGGCAATATTTCTACAGAATAATTTCTTTTAGGATGATAAATATAAAGCTAATCTCAATAAGGTAGAGGTTAATTATATCCCAAATGTCCAATTTTTCGAAAATTTGATACTGTTCCTTCATCCCGAATATAGATTGCTATTCTCCTCCTCAGTATTTTCTCTTACAGCATGAGTTCAGCAATCATTCTATAAACTCATGGATCATACAGATTACATCATTGCAGTAGCTGACAAATCCCCAATCCAAGTATTCAGAATGCTGAAACTATAGAAAAATATCACTGATAGTCTTGATTCATATCACTGATTATTACATGTCAGTAAATTTTTGCTGAAGATCATCCAACAATGGTTGTTGTATTACTTTGACAAGGGGCCGTCAAAAGTTTCAGACAAGATTCAGAAGAGGACTTGGATCAAGGGAAGTATCATTGTTGATGTCAGATGGGTCTTGACTCAAAGCAGAGAGTACCAGAAAGATGTTTACTGGTGTTTTCTTGACCATGACAAGGCACTTACCTGTGTAGACCTTAATAAACCATGGATATTCATGGGAATAATGGAATTTCAGAGAAATTAATTGTGATGTATCTGGATCAAGAGGCAGTTGTGCAAACGTAACAGGAGAATACTCTATGGTTTAAAGTCAGGAAAGATGTACTTTAGGGTTCCATCCTCTCATTGTATTTATTCAGTCTGTGTGCTAAGCAAATGATCAGAGAAGCTGGTTACTATGAAGAAGAACATGGCATTCGGCTTGGGGGAGCTTTAATACACAGAGGGAGCAACCGGGCTTGCTGAACTCAAGGGCGACTTGTAGTAGCTGCTGCTGAAGACCAGATTTCAGCTTTTAGTATGGATTATAACTCAATATGAAGAAGATCTAACTCCTCACGACCTGGCCAATAGGTGACATCAGGATATATAGATAAATAAAAGTGTTGGAGTTGTCAAATATTTTGTCTTGTTTAGATCTGCCATCAGTGCTCATGAATCAGCATTCACGAGATTAAAAGAAAAGCTGCATTGGGAAAGTCTGCTGCAGACGACCTTGTTAGAGTGTTGAAAACAAGGATATTATCTGGAGAACAAACAAGATCATTACTGACCCAAGCTATGGTAGCCTCCATTGCATCATATGCGTGCAAAAGTTGGATATTAAAATAAAAGACTGAAAAATGGATTTATGTGAGTTGTGGTGCTGGAGAAAATATGTAAAGTATTGGAGACCACTAAAAAGACAACTGATCTGTTTGGAAAGGTATGTCCAGAATGCTCTACGGAGTCAAAGTTGGTGAGACTTCAGCTTGCATACGTTGGCATTTTGTTAGAGGCCAGTCCCTGGAGAAGGGCGTTCTGTCTGTGAAAGCAGAGGGACAGGGAAGGAAGGTCCTCGACAAGATGGCTTGACATCTTAGTGACAGCTAGAAGCTCAAACATAAGAACAACTGTGAGGATGGGGTAGCACGGACGTTGCTTCATTCTGTTGTGTAGAAGGCAATTGCGCGTCAGAATTGATATAATGACACCTAACAAGGACAACCATTTGGAGAGTATTATCTTCACTGTATCAAATGGGGCTTTTTTGCCTTCATAGACTATGTTAACTTGTCATCCAGTTAGGCAAGAAGTCACTAGTCCAAATCCCAAGAATAAGAGGTCAGGCAGAGGGAAGCCAAATGCAGAAGTTTGAGCAAGCATGTAAACTTTCCTAAAGTTGATGAGCTCAGCTTTAGCGTCTATAAATATCTCAAACTAAAAGGAAGCCTCTCTTGCTAAGCTAAACAAAGAACTCAAAGGAATCCTGCCAGCATGATAGCTTTCCATATTTGGGGTTGCCGTCTGTTAGGAAGATAACTTGTGTCTGATTGGCATACCTCACCAAGTGGCTCAACCGGGTCTTCTGTGTGCGTTCAATGTGGAAGCAGACTGCGTGAGATTGCCACTCTGTCACACTGCAGTGCCTGAGTGTTAATGTGGGGCTTAAATTCATGTCACTGGGATTGCAAATCCCACCATGGTTAGGCCAATCAACAGGTTTCAGTAGAGCTTCCAGACTAAGAACCAGATTATGAAGAAGGACTAGGCTCTTCACTTCTTAGGAATTAAGCAGGGAAAGCTTTATAGTAAGGATCAAAACCTTGTCAGATACTGAAAACTCCATCAATGGCAGTATTATCAGAGACAGTTCCAAATATGAACCCCACAACAGAGTCAACCATAACATGGATAGAGTAAACCTTGCAGGAATAAGGCTGATGGGGTGTGACTCACAATGAAAAGAAATAGCTGCAAACATCAATCACAGCCAAAATTTTTTATATTTTCTGGGCATCTTGGTTTTTAGGCTTATTCTAGGGTGTGGGAGAGACATTGTTTCAGAAAACTACATAAACTCTAGTTACTTAGATGAAATTTTCAGCTATCACAGTGCACTAGCTTATTAAATGATTATCCTACTTTCAAAACTGTGAAAAAAAATCAGACTCACAAATTACAGGATAAGACAAAAGAGGTAATTAATATTTGAATAATAACTAGATGCTAAGGGATTTGCAAGGGAAGCTGACTTATGGAGGTTAGTTAGTTACTCATTGAGTTGCCAATCATGAGGCCAATGGTTCAAACCCACCAGTCACTCTGCAGTCTGACAGCCTTTAGATTTAAAGTTTGGAAACCTAAAAGGGCACCTGTTCTCTGTCCTATGGGGTCACTGTGAGTGAGAATGGATTAGTTGACTTTCTGATGTGAGAGGCTGTGCAGTATATAAAGAGACTGAAAAGCCAGAGCACACCTTGAAAAGGGTGAAAATGAAAAAGGAAAGTTGAAAAGGCAAATATATGGAAGCGGTGAGAGTAACATATGTGTTAACATGTACATTTCCTAGCAATTTTCACCAATATTTGAAGATCTAAATTTTTCTTCTTATTACTACTGAGTACAAATTTCAGACTGCATTGTCATATATGTATAATTCAAGGAATAATCCATGTTAAAACTTTCAGAGGTGATGCTGCTGGAAAGTTTTCTTATAAGAAGAATGTTTAAGCTTTCTTTTTTTTTGGGGGGGGCATCACTGCTCTCCGGTGGTGGGAGTAGGAGGCCCAACCCCGCTGCTGGAATTGAACCTCCATCCCAGTGGGCCGCAGTCCCGCGCACAACCACTACGCCACCAGGGCTCAGCCCTAAGTTTTCTTTTAAGAGTTTTTGTGCACAGAGAAAGTTTGCCACCATATAGCAAGACTAGAAATTTTTTTATTTTAATTAAAGGATGGAACTCTATCAGATGCAAAAAAACCTGGAATTTCTCTGGGTGGAGTGGAGTTTTCATAGTAGTACGCATTATTCCTGCTAGGTGAGCACTGAACAACTTGCTCTGAGTTAATGTAACCAGTGGCATTGCCTGGGAAGATTCTCTGTCATCACAGTGAAATTTTTCATAAAAACAGTTTCACTCAAACTTTATCTTTTGTGATGGTTGATTTAAGAGATCATTATGTGACTATGCCATTTTTTTTCCTGTTTGGGAAAAAGGACACAAAATCTGTTGTGATGTTGAAGACAGTTTGCAAGGACATGGCTACAGGAAAAACTCGAGTATAAGTGGTTTCTTATTTCAAAAAATGTGTATGGCATGAAAAAACAGTAATCTATACATTTTCAATGATTCATAAAGGAGGATGGAGGAGAGGGAAGATGATGTGATACCAAGGGTTCAAGTACAAAGAAAATGTTTTAAAAATGATTATGGAAACATATGTATAAAGGTGCTTGACACAGTTGATACATGTATGGATTGTGATAAGATCTTTAAGCGTCCCCAATAATATGATGAAAGAGGTGCAATATTTAGTGATGAAAAACCTTGTTCTGAACATCCATCAACTTCCCAAAGGGATGAAGATGTCAACGAGTAGTGCATTTGTATTCACCAAATTCACTGCCATTCCACAAGGTCAAAATATTGATGAAGTTTTCTATTTAGAAGAGCGGTTCTCAGCCTGTGGGTTGCAACCTCTTTGAGGGTCAAATGATCCTTTCAAAGGGGTTGTCCAACTCATACCAGTAGCAAAATTATGATTATTCATTAGCAATGGAAATGATTTTATACTTAGTGATCACCATAGCATGAGGAACTGTATTAAACGGCATTAGGAAATTTGAGAACCACTGAATTAGTGGTTGTAAAAGGAGTTCATAATAGTGTGGGACAAAAAAAATACCTGCTTTGTGAGAGATGGTGGACTGGTTTTGCCACCATAACAATACACCTGCTCACACAGCCATCTCAGTGTGCCAGTTTTTGGCAAAAAACAGCATACTTCTCTTGTCCCATGCATCTGGATCACCTGACCTCATTCAAAGTAACTTCCTCTTTTTGTTTCCATGAAAGAAGAGGGGCATAAAAGGACTGTGATTTGTGGGTGTAGAAGAGATGAAGGAAACAAATAGGGAGGGGTTGTCAGTCATCCGAACAGATGAATTTGAAAAATGACTCCAAGAACGAAATTGCAGATTTGACAAATGTATTAAGTTTAATGGAGTGTACTTTGAAGATGATTGGCTGTTTAATGAAAAATTAAATAGAAAGCTTTGAAAAAATATCTTTTGTATATTTTTGTATTAAAGGATACTATGTGAAATATGACACCGGGTGAAGTATAATTGACAGAGAAGTACTCTACCCTCAAGTTTAAAATCTATGATATCTTTTAAGGGCTGTGGACCAACTGCTAGGTTCAAATCTTTGACCTTATGATTGGTAGCTCAATGAATAGACCAATAGTCACTATAGATCCATATGCAGCTTCCATTTCAAGTCTCTTAACACCTAATTATTTTCAAATTTGTCTTAACTCTTGAATAGTTATGAAGACATAACTATTTAGTACAACTCACACTACACAAGACCTCTGATTTCTTTCAATAGATCCATGAAAGAAAAAAAACTTTGATCTTCCTGTAAAAATTAAGTTCCAGATATTCATAGGGGTATTATACCTTTCTCTTTGGGTTTCTATGATTTGGAATTGACTGTATGACAGTCAGTTTTTTTCCCCCAAAAAGCAACCAAATTCACTGTCATTGAAGCTTACTCAGAAAACCTACAGGGCTTTAACTGTTCACCAGAGTAGAAAGTCCTGTCTTTCTCCCAAGTTGTGGATCATGATTTCAAACTTTGAACTTTGGGGATTGTAACTCAACCTGTAGCTACTACACTATAGGAGACTAGAGATTGCAAGATTAGTGTTCAAAGTTCAAATGATCATCTCAGGGCATTGACCTAGATCATAGACTCCCAAACTTATTCAGTCTACAGTTCTGTTTTAAAAAAAATTGCTCGGTATCCTCCTAGGCATTAAAAACATTTGTACCGTAGCCATAATACAGAATAAAATGCAGGTATTTGGCTACATACCCTACCTCAGCCCCAAATAATTCCAGCATCCCAGATAATTCTAGCATCCCCAGGTACTTACTTTCAGACACACTAGATGATATCCCTAATCTTCATAATTCCAGATGTGAATTGTACCAGAATTAAAAGCTTTTTCTTACTAATACAAAGGAAAAAATGTCTAGGTGTCACATAAGCAATTAGTGGGTTGGCTACTAATCTTGATAGGATGTCAAGTCCTCTCAGAAAACTCTCCTAAAAAAGTCTTAGGAGAGATCTTGTGCAAGTTTTCAAGGGAATAGAGTTCTACTGAGACGTAAGTAGGGTTGTCATGAGTTAGTTAAACCAGCTGGCAACTTTTTATTTGTTTGTTTGCTATATCATATGAAAAGATAATCAGTTAATTCCTTCCATTTTTCTTTTTCATATTTTATAAATGCACTTTTCAGAAATATCAACATTATGGCTATGATTTTATAAGCCTTCAAAAATAAATTCTTTTATGGAAAAAATTAAAGTAAAAAAATTCTTTCTAAATATTTAAAGTTTTATTTTATTAGTTGTTCATAATATTTTAAAGAGTTCTTCATAATATTGTTTAATTACATAATGTTTCTTCTCAAAATATGTAATCAACAAATGGCTAAATTTTTTATTATTTGTAAAGGCCCTATTTTTATTCAATTTAAGATTCAATCAAAGATTTCCCATAAACCATAGTTAAGTTTAAATTGCATTGTAATATATTTATGTGGTCAAATAGGGCACATCATGAAAAAACAGAGAAATGATTGACATTATCAAGGATTTTATTTTGCTTGTATCCACAATTAATCATCATGAAAGCACCCATCAAGAAATTAAATAATATATTACACTGAGGTAGTTTGTTAAACAAGGACGAGTTAATGTGTTGGAGAACAAGGCTGTGCCTTTGAAAATTAAAATGTATCTGTCTCAAATCATGGTATTTAATTTTCTTATATACATGCAGAAATTGGACAAAAAATAAGTAAGGTTGGAGAAAAATTTGCGGATTTGAATTATGGTGTGACAAAGAATATTGGAAGTATCACAGGCTGCCAAATGAGCGAAACAAATCTATCTTGGAGAATATACAGTGGAAAAGCTCTCAAGAAGCCAGCAATCCTCTCAAATACTTTGGATACATTTATCAGCAGAGAGCAGTCCTTGGACAAAGACGCCATGGTCAGTAACCTGGAGAGTCAGGACAAAGAGGAAGAGCCTTGAGGGGCTGAAACACTGGCTATAATATTTAGCTCAAGTATAACAAAAATTGTGAGCCTTATGAGAGCCTGACAGTGTTTCCCTTCATTGACTATAAAGTCACTGTGAGTCTGAAATGATTTAAAAGCACTTAACTATGACAATCTATTTATTTAGGCACCCGGGTTTCATAAAATTTGCTTTTGTTATCTGTCATTGAAAAATTGCTTTCAAGGCTAATAACATTTGTGTATGTGTCCACTCTGAACTATCACTTACATTATAAGCAAACTATGAGGGAATCTCTTACTCCATACAGTTAGCACCGCTTACCATTATGAGGCTTTTAGATTTTGTCTCTTAGATAAGAATATACTTGCATTTTAATATCTTAACTTTAATGATCTTTTACTAATGATACTGTGAATATTTTCAAGATATTTTTACCCTTTGGGGTTTACATTTGGTGAAGAACATTTTCATTTACTAGTATTTTGCCGATTAGTTCTGTTTTAGTTTTGTGAACTAAATATTTGTGGGAGTACCTGATATATTTGATAGTAATCCTTTGTTGTTGGTATGAATCTCTTCCTTGACCTTACTTTGCCATTTTAATCTTTCAACAATAATGTCTCATTTTAAAGAGTATTCAAATATAACAAACTTTTCTTTTTCTGACCTATCCATATTATTTTAAATAATCTACTTAAACCTCAATATATGTGTATACATATATACATATATTTGGGGGGGGCATCACTTCCTTCTGCTGGTCGTGGGAGCTACCCAGCGCTGCTCCTGAGAGCCGCTGCTGGATTTGAACCTCCAAGCCCTTGGGCTGCAGTTCCACCCTCAACCACTTACGCTACCAGATCTCAGCCCCCTAAACCTCAATATAAACAAAAAATTCTATATTAATACTGAGTGTAATGACTCAACTGTTTGGCTTATTTATGGGCCCCTGTATGATTTCTATGAGTCATGCTGCACTAGATGACAGTGAGTTTTTTGATGTGGTTGGTGAAAAGATTATAACCTACTTTTATTTTACTTGATGTAGTCAGGAAAAACAACATAACAAAATTCAGTTATCCTAAGGTAATTTACAGAATGTTTGCTCTATGAAATTTTTATAAACTGACTACTGCAGACATATTGGAGGCATATGCCACCTAAAGAGTTGTCACTTGTGTACCTGAATGTTAGAGATTAAAAATGATGCCCTGTTATCTAGTTAGTAAACAATGACATCCAGGGGTTTGCCTGAGACACAAGGAGTATTCAGCACAAGTATTGTTCTGTTTGTTTACTCATGCTCAACATTTGCTTTCAGTGGTTTCCTGAAGCCGGAGGTAGTGTAAAACATCTATGTGTGACTCCCCAGAGTATAAATTCCAAAGCCAGTTATATATTCTCTATGCATTCTGATTTCAAGGAAGACACCACAAACACAGTCTCTTCTGCACTGCTGTGATTTCCTCACTGGAATACCTTTTCAATAAAGAATGCGGTTTCTTCCTCTGACTGGAAGTGAGTAAATTGGCTGTAAAACTAGAATAAAATACTGGCATTTCAGGTCACAGAATGGGTACTAGAACATGGGCAGAGCTATAGTAGTGTTGGGTCCACTTCTCTAAGCACCTTACTCCAGAACAGACGTGGGGTGAGAGAAAGTGCACCCCCTCTGATCATGGAGCTCCCTTTCTTAGTGCTAGCCAGGAAGTCAGGAGATGAGAGAGGACTGCCGGGTGATGGAGGATCCCTAGAGAGAGAAGGAAACCTTACACAAAATCCAGGAAGCTGGTGGAAGGGAACCTAAGAACCAGAAGATCCAAATCTGAGAGAGGCCAGTGAAGTTGAATAGGTAAGGAAGGACTAGGCCAAGTCAAAATAGAAAATATAAAAACAAACGGAAACGTGGGTCTATTTTTTTGGAGACCCTCTGAGTTGAAAGGCCAAGTGCTTTATTGAAAAAACAGATTTTAACCACAATATTCTTCAACAGATGATGTATGCAACCTGGAAAATAGCCCTGGTAAGAATTATTTTGTGACCGCATGTGATTTGTTTAACTAGTAATAGTCACAGGAATTATAGTTGGAATATTTCATGACTGTGCCAAACAGATGAGAATGAAATTTAATTTCTTGTTTTTCTTTAACAAATTTCCTGTTTTGTTTTTTTTCTGAAAGTGACCATGAGCCCCTCAAAGTGTTACTAGTGTCCTCTAAGGTTTCTAAAAGCTTCCGTGGGCTCCCAGCCCCTTGATGAGCATTTCAGAGATGAAAGAGAAAATCCAGGGAGGAGTGGTCTAGACATTAGAGTGAAGATGGACAAACTCTCTCACACATGCAGTTGGACATCAGCCAGTCCCCGTTCTCGCTACAGGTAATTTTGTGTCAGAGAAGGGTCGATGGCAGCACTCTCAAGGGTGTCCTTGCTGCATTTAACAGCACTAAACTGGAAACGAGTGTCAGATTCTTGGCTAGTGTGCCTGCAAGGTTCACTGCCCCAGCAGAATAGTGGATATTTCTATTGGAACATTCAAAGGCCATGCTGACTCTGCTAGTCTGGGTAGACTAGAGAAACAAATTCATAAACACATATATGCATATAAGGGAAAGGTTTATATACAAGAGGAATGGAACATTGAGAAAGTATCCCAGTTCAGTTCAGTCCAAAGTCATAAGTCTGATAGTAGTCCATATGTCTGACACCAATCTACAAAATCTCCTTACAAATCACGAAGCATGTTCAGTAGATGTGTGTTCCAGCACTGGCAGGGGTCTCCGCATGGCTCCTCATTTCCAGGGTTCAGGGTCTATCAACAATGCCCATTGGGATACAAACATCTCTGTGTTCGCATGGGTCTCTCTGTGGCATCTGTGGCCCCAGAGGTCTGCTTCCATCAGGGCAAACCCATGTGGCCTCCTCAATGGCTTCTCCATTCTCCAGGAATCAGGATCAATCAGCATGCTGTCATCTTGTCTTGTCAGTTGGACTACTGCCCAAAACGGGGAAAAATGGTCTCTCATCTCTTATCTCCACGAGGAAAATACCACAAGATTTCCCAGAATTCTCAGGGGAAAACCATGCCCACACAGAAGCCTAATTGGCTACTCAACGGCTATCGCCATATTGACAGGCTAGACGCCACTCCTACATCCCAATCATGAAATTGACATCAAGTACATGACCGCCACAACACCTAAGGAAGTAGAACCCAGTCTGACCACGATGAACACGGCCTCACCGCAAGGAGCAGGAAGGAAGTTCCAGAGCTTGCTTGTCCTTAGCTGTAGGCCAGAAATGGCAAATGTTCTCCTTGTAAGTGTGATTGTGAGAACTGAATGGGGCCTCCAGCACAGGCCTGGCTATTCCACCAGCTCTCTCACCACACTTTGATAAAGAGGCCATGCATAAGTTGGCAAGGGAAGTTTTTACATATGTTTATTGGTTCTATTCCTAAATGAACAAAAACATCTCTTTACAAAAGAGAAAAACACAGGAAGCTGCCTATGTCCCCTGAGGAAAAAAATGTAATAATTTCCAAATTAGGCTGCCCCAAAAGTTTCAATAATGATAATAAGGCTCATTTTTATTTTCTCCAGAGCTGCTTAAGAAGACTCTGCATAGACGCTCCCAAGTGACGAAACAGATACTCAAACTGTTTCAAGAGACTAAGGTGCCATCGACTGATCTTTTGCCTTTTGTGTTTTTGACGGTCCTTACAGCATCTAGTAAAAAGTATAAAATATATAATTTTTGAGATAATATATGAGAAGACTATATCTACTCAATTTCCTATCCAAGGCACACTCTACTTAGTCTTTTAAATGTACTTTGGATTAACTCCTTCCTTTCTTTAACCTCTTTTCTATTCACAAGGTAGTATGTATAAGCCTGAATTTCCCAATAGAAATTATTGCACATCATCTCTATCCCAAAAGCCAGGTGCTTCTCTGAACTGGAAAGTACATACCCCTTCAAAAAAAAAGTAGATGGGGTTTTAACAGTGATCCTGACCACCAACACTATGGTAAAATTTTAAAAAGTTTCATAATCAAGTAAAGCTTCCACTGAGAACCCAGGATCAGTAACCATACTCTTTATTCTCTTCACTACTTTGCTTCTATGTTTAAGTGAATACCAAATTATTCTTTCTTTCCTTTTTTAAAAATCCTCTTTTTGTAGACTCATACAGCTCATCACAATTCATAAGTATATCCATTCAATGTCAAACCTATTTGCCCATCTTTTACCCTCATCTTTCTCAAAACATTTGCCTTCTACTATAGCACTTGACAGTGGCTCCTCATTTTTACTCTCCCTTTCTGCTCCCCCTTCCCTTATGACCCCTTGATAATTTATAAAGTATTATTACTTTATCAAATCTTACACTGTCTGATGTCTCCCTTCACCCACTTCCCCATTGTCTGTACTCCAAGGAATAGGTTATTTGTACATCCTTGTAATCGGTAACCCCTTTCTACCCCACCTTCACTGCACCCTTTTCTGGTATTGCCACTCTAACCACTGGTCCAAAATTAGGGTGGGGGGATAATGAGTACATCAAGAGACAGAGTCTTAAGAACACCATCCCTTTTTATAAAGACCTAAACTATAAGAAACCAGGAAGCCAGGCATGAGGAGCAGTAAGTCAAAATCAAAAATTCTGCATTGATGTGGATTATTTTAGCTTCTACATGGGTTTTAAGGTCTA